>CM077301.1:2157500-2392500 GCA_039654925.1 Anguilla pacifica | reverse complement strand
GGAGGGGTGAGGGGTGAGGTTTAGGGTTAGGGGTAGGGAGGGGTGAGGGGTTAGGGTTAGGGGTAGGGAGGGGTGAGGGGTTAGGTTTAGGGTTAGGGTTAGAGGTAGGGAGGGGTGAGGGGTCAGGTTTAGGGTTAGGGGTAGGGAGGGACGAGGGGTTAGGGTTAGGGTTAGAGGTAGGGAGGGGTTAGGGTTAGGTTTAGGGTTACGGTTAGAGGTAGGGAGGGGTGAGGGGTTAGGGTTAGGGTTAGAGGTAGGGAGGGGTGAGGGGTTAGGGTTAGGGTTAGAGGTAGGGAGGGGTTAGGGTTAGGTTTAGAGGTAGGGAGGGGTTAGGGTTAGGGTTAGGGTTAGGGTTAGAGGTAGGGAGGGGTTAGGGTTAGGGTTAGGGGTAGGGAGGGGCGAGGGGTTAGGGTTAGGGTTAGGGTTAGAGGTAGGGAGGGGTGAGGGTTAGGGTTAGGGTTAGGGGTAGGGAGGGGCGAGGGGTTAGGGTTAGGGTTAGGGTTAGAGGTAGGGAGGGGTTAGGGTTAGGGTTAGAGGTAGGGAGGGGTGAGGGTTAGGGAGGGGACTTACTGGGGCAGTAAGCTCAGGTATGGCTGCCCTGTAGGTGATGGGGCTGCAGTCACGGGTGTTGTTGACCAGGGTGCAGGGCAGGAACATGGGTCCCAGGTCGTCTCCGTCCAGCACATCCACCGTGAGGGTTGTCGTGGCGGTCCTTCGGTTGCCAGGGTACGGGGCACGGTCCTACGGGACACAGTGCTGCAGTCAGAAATGCACTCCTTCTTTTATACACTGGGTGTACATGAAAGCAGTTCTAGAACAAACTTGAATTTAAAAAAAGAAAAAAAGCATTTCTCCATACCTCTCTTTTCCATCACTAGTTAAAGATGGTTTATGACTAGGCTAGTATTAATATAAATTTGCTACGATAATTAAGGCCACTTTTCACTCAGAGATTTCGCGCATGCCACCCCGGGTGCATACGCTGTGGTTTTATTCCGTGCGCCAGGCTTTATGCTAGCACGCTAACTGCTGCTGGGTGGCTACAGGAGCTTTAATATCTTTCTAATGAGCACTGCCCCGACAGGGAGCTGGGAGATGAATGGTAAGTACCACCAGGGTCTCTATAGAGGCCAATTCTGCCGTCACTGTTATCTTGCAATGGCAGACTCTACTGTACAGACAAATATATCACAGGAACACTCAATGCAGATATGCCGTATGCACACGCCAGCTAACATGAACCTGCACATCTGCGTTCACAGTGAAATCAGCTTCCTCTATAGCTTAGCTCTACAGAACAGAGGGAGAGATTAGGGCTCAGCACCATTGCTGAGGCACGTGGACACATCTCCACCTTTGAGAGTCTGTCACGCCACTGAGAGGGTGAGAGTCATCAGTCCCAGGCAATTTCAGTCAGATAAAAAGTCTGCAATATCACCCACCTCCGTTCAGCTTCTGCAGTTTCACTGCAGAAAAAGGAAGGAAACAGAGCGGGGTGCTTTTTAATCCCAGGGCACCCAGAGTTCTGTCAACCCAAGTTTATCCACTTTTACAACCAAGATGTAATCAATTAATTGACTAATAATTAAAAACTCCTTCTCAAAGTAACAACAAGTCCATAGATTCCATTAATAAAAAAATGGTAGGAAATATTTACTGGAGTTAGGCACCTGCACCGGCTCTTGTCCCAAGTTAAGCTTTCACTTAATGTGTCCGCAATGCCCCGGTCTGATAGTCCAATCCAATCTGTGATTTACATAGCTAAAAATAACTCGCTAGCCTCATTGATCTGGTAACACAAGAAAGCCTTTTGTTTGTTTTTGTTTTTTTAAGTGCTTTAAATAAATGGAAGCCGTTTAGACAGCTGCATCCCTGTTTTAAATTTAGGCATCTTTCTCCAGCAGTGAAAAAGAGCTTCATCCCCCCCCCCCCCCCTTCCTTAGAAAGGCACTCAATGAGACACTGACCCCTGGACACGGAGGCCACAGGCTGCTCAGGCTCATAGACCGCTGACCAGCATCACTACGTCTCATTGGTTGTGTGTGTGTGTGTGTGTGTGTGTGTGTGTGTGTTCATAGCAAGGAGGCCTTCCTGCCCGAGCGCTTGACCTGAGCAAATAACATTTATGGCGCAATACTGGGCTTCGGCGGTCCCCGTAATCGCGAAGGAGAGGGAGCGTTTGTCACCAACCAGTGAAGTGCTGGTTTAATAATGAATGCGATATAAAAAGAGGCCGCAGAGCTACAGCTTCGAACCCGTACCCGTAAATAAAAACAGCCCACATCGCCGTGACAGCAGCCAGGCGGCATGTCCCGTGAATGAGCAAGCTAAACCCAGTCATTTTCCCACACTTACACACAATGGGCCTCATTCACATAACATGCGTATGAAAACTGTGGGTGAGCACGTTTCCACGAACAATTTGGCAGTCACCATTTTTTTTTTCTTATCTGTATTTGTTCATGGCTGTTTCCGTATGCTAATCACGTGAACAGGATTGCGCATAACATTTACAAACAGTCAACGTTCTGCCGTCTCATACACCTGGGATGTGTGCAAAAACAAAGGTCTGCACATGTGTCATGAATCCCTTATTGGCTTTTCATGGGGACATTTTTAAGAACAAAACTAAGAATAATTTAAGTTTTGTGACTGAGGCCCAATCTGAGTACGTGTTGAAATTAAACTGTTTTATCTGCTTAAATATTTTAAGTTGGAGTTGAAACCATAGCCACATGTTAGTTTAACCGCAATTTAAAACATGCCTTAGCTTTTACAACAAGCATTTTACTAAACAAATACATAAAATGTTACATATTTTGCAGCTTTCACATTCTTTTGTATTTGTTAAGTGCAGCAGTGGTCGAGATGTTTCAGACCAGAGAGTAATAGGTTGGAACCTTGGGCAAGACGTAGCCACTGTACCTTACAGGAAGGTTTTTATTATTATATTATCAGGGAAGGCTTTTAGCTGCATGAATGGCAAAGAATTTGAATGTAAGCAGAGGGTGAGAGCAGAGAGCATTTCTTTGAAGGAAAGAAAGAAACAGTGTAAGCTGTTAAGTGGTGAGGATGAACTCCAGCAATAGCTACACTATATGACCAAAAGTATCTGGACACCCCTTGGTCTGGGGGTGGCTGTTTTTCATGGTCTGGGCTAGGCCCCTTAGTTCCAGTGAAGGCAAATATTAATGGTACAGAATGTAATCACATTCTAGACGATTCTGAGCTTCCCCAACAGCTTGGGGAAGGTCCTTTCCTGTTTCCTGTTCCAGTGTGACAATGCCCCCAGGCACACAGCACGGTCCATATGTAAATTATTTTGTCGAGATCAGTGTGAAAGAACTTGACTGGCCTGCACAGAGCCTTGACCTCAACCCCATCCAGCACCCTTGGGATCAGTTGAAAAGCCAACTAGCCAGGCCTAATCGCCCAATCAGTGCCCAACCTCACTAATGCCCTTCTGGCTTAATGGAAGCAAATCCCTGCAGCAATGCTCCAACATCTAACATGAAGCCTTCCCAGAAGAGTGCAGGTTGTTATAGCAGCAAAGGGTGGACCAACTTCATATTAATCCCCATTATTTTGTATGAGATGGTAGAGGTTGTTATAGCAGCAAAGGGTGGACCAACTTCATATTAATCCCCATTATTTTGTATGAGATGGTACAGGTTGTTATAGCAGCAAAGTGTGGACCAACTTCATATTAATACTCATAATTTTGTATGTTAGATGTCAGGTGTCCACATACTTTTGGCCATGTTTTGCGCACGCTCTACTGCAATGCAGCTCCCTCCTGCTTTTAACAGGCAGGTAAATCTTACAGGGTCAGTCCACCATATCACCGATAAGCTCCTCTGATCCAAGCATCCACACAACATCTCCAAGCGCTACGCGGAGACAAATGCTGACGAGTGGCAGCCGTTGTGAAAGCTTTTCCAATTCACCAGAAGGATGACAGGCCTTCCGAGCCCCCGGAAAGAAAGAAAGAAGAAAAAGAAAAAAAGAAAAAAAGAGAAAAAAAAGGCTGTTCCTGCTTCGCTTTTCACTGCCATTCACTTTGCCAAGATTGTTCTCTGTCCATCCAAGATGTATACCATCAGGTTAGGGGGAAAGAAAAAAAACAGTGGAAATTGAATTCTATGGCTAATGGCCATCACGAGATGGCACCACCTTTCGTTACTGACAAGAAATTCTTTTTCTTAGGCCCTTTCTTGGAAATAAGCTTTGCGATTATTTCCTCGTCTGACCTTTTTCAAAAACAACAAAAAAACGTCAGGAAACAGCACCATAAACAAATATGGATATGCACATCCCTCCAGTATGACATAAAGGGAGACAGCGTTGGGAGATTCATTCATTCACATTTATGCACATAAGTAGCGTGGCACTATTCCTCTTTGTGAGTCATGTGGGCGGAGTCTTACGTTGGCCTGGATGATGACCAGGTAGCGGGTTCTCTCTTCGTAGTTGAGCCTCTCCCTCAGGACGACCGCGCCGGACAGAGTCAGCGGGATGCTGAACGTCCTGTTCGAACTCTGCAGGAGAAGCAGAATGCATTAAAAGAGTGGGGGAAAAAACCAGCAGAGGTGGAAAATCCAGGTTCAGAAAGCAAAATTTCTCCCCAGTGTTCCGTTCCAGTCACCTGGATTTTGCTCATTAGCACAACTCCTCAGTCAGGAGGTTAGAACTAATTAGTGAAATCAGCTGGGCTGAGTTCATGGGTGGAAGAAACACATGGCAGGAGTTTTACTTTCTGACCCCTGGAACATCTCTGGTTATTCACTAGAGCTTTTCTCCTTGCATCAGTACAGAAGCAGTGCCAGGTGTGTGCGTGTGGCTGGGCCGGTGTGCGGTGACATCATTCCACCTACCGGGTCGTTGGGGTTGTACTGAACGAAGTACTCGATCTGGCCGTTGGGTCCGTCGTCGATGTCCGTGGCTCCGTTGCTTCCGGAAAAGCCGGTGAAGATGGTGGTCCCGGTCGGGGTGAGCTGGAAGACAGGAGCCGAGGGACGGGGGAATGAGAGCGCTATCCGCCGCTAGCCACCACGCTTCCCGCCAAATCGACGCTTTCGACGTAAACGCAAGAGTGACGCCGCGTCGCAATAAGGTCGTTCTCAGCGGAGCGGAGAGCTCCTGTCCGCCATCGACGGTTAGGACGGGCCGGTTATCGGACGCAGGCGATTTCCTGGCGTACTGCACCTCCAGGCGTGGAGGAGAAACACCGGGGACGCCATCTCTCTGCCAGATGTGTTTGCGTCCTTGTGTCTCTTTCAGATGCGCGCGCACAGCAGGAGGTCATAGCTCAGAGCGGGGTCGGGGGGGTCGGGGGGGTCGACGGGTTCGAACGGCCCGGCGGGTTTGGACGGTGGCGGAGCCGGGCACGTGTTTTCGGTCACCGCGCCAGGCCGTCAGGCCGTAACTCCAGCCCCAGCTTTGATGGACTTTACAGAAACACGCCCGCGCACCGCCAGAAACACCAGAGACAGAACGGTCTGACCCCGAGAGAGAGAGGGAGAGAGAGAGAGAGGGGGGGGGGGGGGGGGGAGCGTGCCCGCGCGGCTTTCTGATGGCTTAATAAAACAAGCCCAGAATTCTCAGCGTTTCTCCGCAACAGGCCTTGGCACTTCCACGTCAAGCCCTTCCATTAATTCACTGTCGAGGACAACAATCATTCATTATTTCAAGAGCCACGTCCTCAACTGTGGCTCCTGGGCGCTGTCCGTTAAAGTGATTCCTTCAGCATTCGATCCGTTGCAGCCATTTAAAGGGGGGGTCTTAAGCTGTGTTTTTCCCAGGGATAATTTGTTCTCTAGCAAGTAATTAAATGTTAAGTTCACCTTCTACGGGGTTATATATTTTAGTTTTAGCGCCTGTTTTTGATTGGCCCAGGCAGTTTTTCTGTGTGATGATGAAGGACATCTTGGATATTTAGATACGTTTATGATTGTCTGCTGGCTGGGTTTTTCCATAGCAGGAATAGAGCATTTGGGGGTTTGTGGTCTAAAATAAGAAAATGCACTTCAGGTAATTCAAGTAATTCAAAACAGCTCGTACACTGACATTATGCCTCCAGAGACTGTAGGTATGTATATTACCCGATTATTCATCAAACAATTACATTTAATATTACTTTGAGCTGGAACCATTTCCTAGGGTGCATGTAACCACTATGCTCAAGAAAACAAGTACCTGTGCAATATAAAAACTCATATTTATGTTTATTATAGTGAATAAACACAAAAGAAAATGAATCAGTCTACATTTACGGCCTCTGGAAACATAATGTTGCTGTGCAAGCTCCTTTGGAGTAACCCAAATTGTATTTTCTTACTTCACGCCACAAGCCACTGAACAGAGCCAGTGTTCCTTAGCTCAAGGATAGTTAGCACCTACAACCTCAGATCAGCTAATAACTGAAGGACCTCTTGATTTTTTTTGCCAGTACAGTGCAATTAGCAAGTACTCCTTGCTAACTTGGTAGTTGAAAAACGTGCTAATTATACACCAGCTGTCACAGGAAACGCAATAAAATCCAAAGCAACGTAAAATCGACAAATTAGTGCATGACCCAAAATTACTACAGCGTCATTACTGTCAGAGAATTAAAAGCGTCAAGCATCTGGTTTTGGCAATGTTAAAATTAAATTGAAATATTATTATAGTGCAGTACCAAATAAGTCTATTAAACGACCGTATTTTAAAACAGCATATTCAGTGGACTGTCCAGGAACAGGATTACATTTTGGCTCTGAATTATGACAGAATAATAATCTTTCTGTCAGCCGTTTAGTCCAAGAAAGAAGATGAGATTTAGCTGAACAAACTGACTTCAAAATAACAGCTTTACTGTGATTGAAATTACACAGGATAGCTGTCAGATAGTAGCTGTGCAGCAGCCTGGCACCTGCTGGAGGAGAAGAGAATAGCAGCAGCAGAGGCAAAATGATCAGGAGATTGTTGCATTTTTTGGTTTTTTTGTTTTGTTTGCCAACAAAACATAAAACAGGGTGAGCGTTGATGACTCTTGCTCAAACAGGATTGGGCAAACACAAGAAAATAATATATTTTTAATGAAAGTGTCAAAATGTGTAATTTATCTCCAGTTGTTCGTTTCAATTGAAAATTCATAAGTTCACACGCCCAGGTTCTGTCGCAATTTGTCATTATAATCACAGCCACACGCACAAAAGGAATTGGCTCGGCCCGCGAAGCAAATGACAAACACTATCCTTTTCTCATGAACCCATTTTTGTCTCCGATGTCAGATTGCGACTCCGATGAAATCCCTCTTTCCCGCCATTTGCGTTGCCGCGGCGCCGCGTCTCCGCGGTAACGCCGCCTTTCGCGTCCTGATTGCATGTCATGCGGAGATTTATATCACCGCGGAGTCACCAGGGAGACGATTACGGAGCGCGGAGACGTCGCGCGGTGTCACGGTGTTTCCGAGGAGCGTGTCAACAGCGTTCGATTGTATCTCGGTTACACGTGCAATCGATGCTCGGCGACGGAAGTAGCCCTGCGAGTGCGGCGCCCCCTGCAGGCGCTTGTGGGTGTCCTGAGGTGGCTGGGAAAAAAAAAACAAAAAAAAAAAACGGGCGAATGTTTTCAACCGGCGGCTTTAGGGTTTCTCCACCCTGGCTATACGTGTCGCTCATCAGTACAAGAAATCCCACAACTGTGAGCTTACCCCGAAAACCAGTCCCTCCCCTACCCCCTACTCCGCCCCCCACCCCCACCACCAAACATGCACACGCTCATTGGACTCCTTACACCAGTAGGCACAAACCACGCCGGACTGTGTGGCCGGACTGTGTGTGGGGACATCTATTAGATGTTTCTGTGCAGGCGCTGAACCCACCAGCTGGTGTCGCGTACAACAGGATTTCCCTCCTGGTTAGACCGGGCACATTCTACACATCGGCACACTTACATCTGTAACTGAGTGAAATAATTGCAAATATTTCCGTGCAGGACCTGAACCCACCATCTGGTGTCGCATACAACAGGACTTCCCCCTGGGATAGCCCAACCCCTTCAGCATACAGGCACATTTGTAAGTGAGTGAAATAAATCATTGTAAATGCAACATTTTTATACATTTTTACACATTTTTATACATACCTATCTAAGCTCCCAACACAGAAAGTACAAAACAAAATGTAACAGGCTATATAAAAAAAAATTATACAAATCACGCACAGAGAAATTTTGTATTTTTACTGTTTCCAAAGCATGCATGAGCACCTTCATTGTACCTTATTTAACTTCCTACCAACATTTCTGAACTAACCAAGAAACAGGAATAATTGAATACAATAAATGGAGAGATGTGTAAATTCTTGCAGTTCCAGTTGCATTGGCCCACTGGAGTGGAATATTACTTCATTCGTATTATTTAGGAAGCGTCAAATGAAAATGCAAATGAAAATGTGAAATATTAAGATGCGGTAAACTGCCAGCGCTGAAACCAAATGAGCGCAGTTCAGTTCCCCACCATTCAGTCCTACTGCACTTCTGCTTCAGTCTGAGAAAACAGCTTCAGCTTCAGCCTCGGATGAACCAGTATGAATTCAGCTTCAAACTCAGGAGAAACGGCACCTTATCGCGGAGAGCAGCAGCGTAGCATAGGGGTCACGGAATTGGGCTTGTAGCTTAGAGGCTGCAGGTTTAAATGCTAAACGGGGCACAGTTTGCTGCATCCTTGAGCAAGGCACTGAATTGCTTCAGGAAAATATCAAGCTTTACAAACGGACAGTATGTTCTAAAGAAGTAGGCCAAACAGATCAATAAAAGTAGGGGCATCTATTAAGAAAATAAAGAAGACAATTATAAATAATAACTACTTCTGAGAAAAACTTTATTTTTTGCTTCGGTCTCTGCCTCTTTAGTAGCAGCACAGTCACTGGTTGGACAAGCTACTTTTATCCGACACTGTGAAGTCTGCACGTTGACTAATCGATAGTATTTTACTGGGCAGGAGGTCAAGTGCAAAGCCTTAAGACGGAAAAAAAAATGTTAATTTAAAAAAAAAAAAAACAACTTCAGACCCAACAAACTGATAAAAAGGCACGAACAACACTCCAGACAAGTCTTCTGCTCAACAACCTCACCCATCTCTCGCTCTGCATAGCCGCCATCTTGGGAGGGAGGGAGGGAGAGAGAGAGAGAGAGAGAGAGAGAGAGAGAGAGAGACGCGCTCCGGAGAACTGAGTCTAATTATGCAGAAAGCCACTAAATCAGGACGTATCCATCCAGCCCCCCGCAGTGTACGTTTCTCACTCCTGCACTTGGATTCACTCTCAGATCCACGCGCGTAAAAAGCCCAGAACGGCAGGCCTGTTCGGCGGGCAGCCGATAATCCCACAGCGGTGATCCTCACGGGAGGGAAATCCAGGTTCGGAACGTGAAAGTCCGCCCCAGTATTTCACTGCAATCGCCCGGATTTGCTAACTGTGATTAGCACAACTCAGGAGGTCAGAACTAATCAGCAGGGCTGAGTTCACGGGTGGAAGAAACACATGGCAGGACTTTTACTTTCTGAATCTGACCTCTGGACTTTCCATCTCTGGTTATTCACTAGTTTACCATCTGATTGCTGACTCTGATGTTAATTAGTGAAAACTGCATTCCGTGTGCCAACATGGATGTCTGAAAAATATGTATGTCCGGCTGATCTTTTCTAGTACTGCTATGTACTACATGCTGCACAAAAATGCTTATATGACACAGGATGCTACATGCTATCAAGCAGAGCTCTGAACTGTACAGTATGTAATAGATGTCCCTTCAATTCCTCTTAACAACGGTTGAGTGCACTACTTCTTCTTTTTTCACGTAGAGTATCACATTGCATCCTGCAGATAAAAATCAAACCATTAAGTGCGTTAATACAACATTAAGTGAAACGGCTAATCTAGACTCGAGATTCTCTGCGATTCTTGTACTTATCCATTATCCGTGTGCAAAATTATGTAATAAATGACTGGCTTGTTCAACCGTTAAATATTTTGGTTCTTTGAAGTATTCTATCCAGAAGGCCCAGAAAAAAGAAGAAAAAAAACTAAAACAGGGATACTGTACATTTCCGTGGATCACCGAGTATCAGAATGAGCAGCTACTCAACACTCCCTCAGAGAGCTGCCGGACGCAATGACCGACGAACGAGGAAGCCACGCTGCGCTTGGATTGCACCGACCCCTCGGCGGCGGCGGCGGGCGCTCACCTCGTTCACGGCGACGTAGTAGGGCGGCCTCTGGAACTGCGGGGTGTTGTCGTTGAGGTCCCTCACCACGATGCGCACCTCGTGCAGGATGACGGTGCCGACCAGCTCGTTGGTGCACTGGACCTGCACCACGATGGACTGGATGGACAAGGGGGGCTGCGAGGGAAACAGGAGGCCGTTAGAGCAGAGGAAAAGCTCACTGAGGGCCTGGCAGGATGACCGAGGACACTCCCAAAACACTCTCACTCTCCCGCTCCATCCAGTCCATCCACTCCCCCATAGCAAAACAGATGCAGTAAAACCAACACACAACATGCTGTGTTTAACAGGCCTCAATGCCTAGTGAAAGACAAGACATTTTGTGTTGCTTTCAACACAGTCTGTGTTAAAAATGTCTCTCTTTGTAACACATAAACTGTATATTTGTAACACAAAATGTCTTGTTAAGGACAACACATTTTGTGTTGCTTTCAACACAGTCCAAGTTACAAATGTCTCCCTTTGTAACACAAAAACTGTTCACTTATAACACAAAAGAAGTAACTTTGACACAAAACATGTTGAAAGTAACACAAAAGTAGTGGCATAAAAAGTGTGCTGATATTAACACGTCGTTTCTGAGAGCGCGTTGTCATGTGACCGTCTTGGGGGCCACGGCGTCTCCAGATCTGGGAGCGGTTCTGCACTCGAGCAATTAACGTAAGTCACTGATTGGCTCGAGGGTCTGCACACCCCGTCTCCTAATAGGCCTAGACTGGCTGCTGATCGACACTACTGGGATGACTCAACCCCACATCAATCAGCACGACAGAAGGGTCCACGAGCCAGGAGTGAAATCACTGTCAAAATACACACCTGGAAAAGGTTTTTGCGCTCGTAACTTAAGCACTGCGAGTGATTTTTTTTTAAAAACATTATTTTTGCTCACCGCCTCACATCTCCAAAAAGTGGCATTAATTGGAACATCCAAAAAAAAAACCCCCATTTCCCAACCTAGTTTTACAGGGAAGGAATGACATAAAAATTATATAACTTCAGAGGAATTTGCTACTTTCCTCTGCAAAGCTACCAAATGTAACATTCCTTTATATTCCTGACATGCTGGCACACGGCACTCAAATGCATTCCTTTCAAAATGGCGGCCACTCCAGCAGGGCTATAAGTACAGACAAAAACTAGGATGATGAAGATAATTATGATGATTAAGATGAAGTGCATTTTAATTTACCCTGTCCATCATGCCTTTGTACATTTTTACAGGAGAATGCCAAAAGGTTTCAAGAAAATTGTTCTGTAATTCTATTCTGGGACATTCACCTATAAAAGTGTACAAACATCAGTTGTCTGGGTAACTCCAGAACTAACGATTTCTATTATTTCTCTCACTAATTGACTTCTCATTATTGTTGTTTTCCTAGAATGTGTCTATTTGCATATCGAGGTCAGAAATATCTTTTCACATTTCACCAGTTGCTCAGATTTTTCCTCGCCCCTGTGGTCATTTAAGTGGCTCAGTAAAGTTCCCTTACAATCACGCACTCTCGCCTGTCATTCCCTGCACGACTGTATACGAGACACAAGGAATTCTGGGACTTGCAGTTTTTTTTTTAATCAGCCTGAAATCCGGCTGTCAGGAGAGTCCTAATTGTGGTCGAGTGGGGCCCTGCGCCCCCCCATTTCTACCCCCTTTCCTCGCGGACCATCTGAGCGTGTGCGAGCGCGATGCGGACGAGCCAATCGGAGCGCTCACGTCTCGGTCCAGAACTCGGCCGGTGCTGTTCAGGAACAGAATCTGTCTTTTGGCGTCCAGGATCACCCAGTAGTCGTAGTTGTTTTGCAGCGATAAGGAAATGGTTCTGCCTGGGTCTTCAGCTCTTCCATTGATCTGCATATTTTCAACCAGCACGGTCCCTGTAAAACAAACACACACAGGAGTGGACAGACTGATTATTAATCCATTCTGCCAGTTTTTTTTTCAGCTATAACATCACCCTTTGTAGTGTTTGCAGATTGTTGTGCTGTATGACTCAATAACAACAGCAGACATACGACAAGAGCGACAGTGGCAACAGAAAACATTATGTGACTGCATGTAATTATCTTGTCAGAATTCATACATTAGAAACTGAATAATGGGTTTTCATAAAAGATGCAGTTTAGCTTCAAATTCAGTCATTGTTCAGCTTCATTAAGCTAAAGCCATTTCAGAACATTCACCTCACCATGTTTTGGCCATACATCGAACCTGAGTAAGTGTGTCATAAACTTAAGTCCTGATAATATTGATGACAGGAGAAAGGTTTAAAGGAATCTCTCGAAAACATATCTAAATGTTCCCCTGCCATTTATTTCTCATCAGAGACACACACTTCTCCCCTTTTTCTAAACATACAGCTCTCCAAAGCATGCACCTGACAAGCCCACGTTGCTCAGATATTCTGCTGACACACCCAACTGTCCAACGTATGCCCTGCACACGCCCAAATATCGCTCACACATAGTCCTGACACGCCCACAAACACCCCGGACACGCCCACAAATACTCCGGACACGCCCACAAACACCCTGGACACGCCCACAAACACTCCGGCCATGCCCACAAACACTCCGGCCATGCCCACAAACACTCCTGATACGCCCACAAACACTCCGTACACGCCCACAAACACTTCGGCCATGCCCACAAACACTCCTGATACGCCCACAAACACTCCGTACACGCCCACAAACACTCCGGACATGCCCACAAACACTCCGGCCATGCCCACAAACACTCCTGATACGCCCACAAACACTCCGTACACGCCCACAAACACTCCTGATACGCCCACAAACACTCCGTACACGCCCACAAACACTCCGGACACGCCCACAAACACCCCGGACACGTCCCCAAACACCCCGGACACGCCCACAAACACCCCGGACACTGTAACCCCCTCACACGGGCTCTTTCCCGAATGTGGGTCACTCCGCTGAATGCCAAAAAGACGCTAAGAACATAAGCTAAAAAAATTCCCGTTAACCTGATGCCAGGATGTTGAAGATTCCTAACCACCATTGTGCCCCTCGCCTCCCCCCCCCACCCCATGACCAAAGGGGGGTCCACATGCAGTTTCACACTTCCAGCCCTACTAGTTAGGCCCCCCCCTGACTCACACACACGCTGGCGGTTCGGCTGAGGCACATTCAGGCCAGTTCGGCTGAGGATATCTGGATATTTCAGCACTAAGCCCAGTAGACCAGCACACTCCACCCCCTCTCCCCCATTACACCAGCTGTCCCATATTACACCCGAGCATCAGTATGGGGGGGACGGAGGGGGGGGTATGATGTCAGTTGCCCCCACCCCCGCGAGCCGGGATGACGCTAGCCCGCTCCCGCCGCTAACGCTTCCGGACAGTTCCGCGCCAGCGCCCTGACCCAGCTCCGAGAGCAGCCGCGAAGCGCCAACTCCATTAAACCAGCCGCTGCCACGGTCTGAGCGCTGGGGGCACGTCAGCGAAGCTACGCGGGTTATTAAGAGAAAAAAAAAGGTTTTCTCATTTTTTGTGCACCGTCATAATCCTCAGATGACCGCAAACTGTTTGACCAGTGGCGGTATTTTGCATTAAACCTCACTCAAAAAAGGATGTGTTGATATCCACACATTTCTTTAAATGAATTTGTTACTTTCAACACATTTTGTGTCAAAATGACTACTTTTGTGTTATTTTCACAAGGAAATGAATTTCAGTTTGCTGTACAGAGAGGAGATGTCAGTGTACATATCCCACAGGCGAAAGTCCGGGCGAGCGGATGATGTGGGCGAGGAGCGGGAACAGCTGAGTCAGCGATCACAACTGGGAATGCGAGGAGCTACGCGCTACGTCCCCACAAACCCGCCTGCCTGCTCACAGCCTCTTTATCCTGGGAACGCTACGAGCCACGTCCCCACAAACCCGCCTGCCTGCTCACAGCCTCTTTATCCTGGGAACGCTACGAGCTACGTCCCCACAAACCCGCCTGCCTGCTCACAGCCTCTTTATCCTGGGAACGCTACGAGCCACGTCCCCACAAACCCGCCAGCCTGCTCACAGCCTCTTTATCCTGGGAACGCTACGAGCCACGTCCCCACAAACCCGTCTGCCTGCTCATAGCCTCTTTATCCTGGGAACGCTACCAGCCACGTCCCCACAAACCCGCCTGCCTGCTCACAGCCTCTTTATCCTGGGAACGCTACCAGCCACGTCCCCACAAACCCGCCTGCCTGCTCACAGCCTCTTTATCCTGGGAACGCTACCAGCCACGTCCCCACAAACCCGCCTGCCTGCTCACAGCCTCTTTATCCTGGGAACGCTACCAGCCACGTCCCCACAAACCCGCCTGCCTGCTCACAGCCTCTTTATCCTGGGACTGCTATGTCCCCACAAACCCCCCTGCCTGCTCACAGCCTCTTTATCCTGGGACTGCTATGTCCCCACAAACCTGCCTGCCTGCTCGCACACAACCTCTTTATTTACAGCAAAATCGCATTTCCAGCTGGTTTCCCCCACGGGCAGGGTCATATAAATCTGAGCACGGTCTCTAAAGCCCAGTGATTTCCCTCACCGTACTCGTCTCCTGTTTTAATTAGGAATTTCTAACAGCTAAGCCGGGCTGGCAAACATACCCTCCGTTCGCATCTGGCAGACTCGGGCATCTCGGAGGCCGAGAATCTCTTCGCTACTGTAACATAACGGCACTACGCTGCTTCGACCTCGTCGTTCCCATCCAAGATTTTAGGAAGAGTTTGTTTCTGAACAGGATGCGAACTCACTCACAGGAAAAATGAAATCTCAAGCACATGACATTGTATTACATTACATGTATTCGGCAGACGGTTTTATCCAAAGCGACGTACAATAAGTGCATACAGAAGGTCACTGGAACAACTACAAAACCCAGGTCCGATATCACACATTACGCATTATGCAAGTTATTCATAGCCATGATCACATTAAGTGCAGTTCACACAGTACTTATATGCTAGGTCACAAGTACAGAACTGTAAAGGATGTTTGCCGGGTGCGTGTGATTTCGATATGTTGGTATGTCCTTGAGACTGAAATGGCACTGAGACAGCCCTGATAGGTAAACTGCACTGAAAAAGCCTACTGATATGACTCAAACTTCATAACTCAATCCGTACTCTAAACAACATTAAGGCTGCACTGTAATATTCCTGAGTGATATACATATCTGGATCATAAAATATGAATTCAGTAATGTGTTTTTTCTGAATGGACTTTGGTTCAAGAATAAAGGTGAACCCTAAGAGAAGCTTGTGTGTAAAATGAAACAATTTCCTGCAGAAAGGAAGTAGAGATTTCTTTCTCTTGAACCACTCTACAATCTAAGAACCGTAACCACCCAGATTGATCAAACAAATCTTCAGGCAGCAGTAGATTAAAGGCCTCAGGTGTTGTCCCCAAACACCTTCAGGTCAAAGCTTTCTATACCAGCTGACGTGTTCACATTTGAAGCAGCGAACATACAATAAAGCAGGGGAGTATCTAGGTTCTATCCCAAATAATGCTGTGAGATATCATTATGACAAAAACACAGCCCAAACTGTCTTAGAACATGTTTATTATTCTATTTTTATTTTAGTTGTATATTATTAGTAGTTATTTAGTAGCATATTATTTGTCAAAGGCACAGAAGAAGCTTTCCAGGCATGTTGAACACAAACTTGCCAGTAACCCGTAACCCAGACGGTTATGGTTCAATGATTAAAGAACGGAAATGCCAAACTGTTTGAACGTTGCCAATTTCCCTGATAAACTGAACATGAATTGGGGCCATCGGCAAATGAAGTCCCTTCTTAACGGCAATAATAATACCACATTCCAAGACTGTGTCATTCTCACATGCATGCACAAATACACACACATACGCAATCTGTAATTTTCTCTTTTCGGTAGGATTGTGGATCATGAAAGCACCGAAGTCCCTCTCCAGGGACATTCTAAATGGCTCAATGTGGAAATGGCTTAACATGACAAAAAACATTTTAATGTTGATGAAAAAACAACTGCTGAAAAGTTCAGGTGAAACAAAACTCAACGAGGTTGTCCAACGAATGAGTCAAGATACGCCACTGAACATGAATGGAGCACTTGTCGCTTAATGTGGCTAAAAGTCCTAATATTGAACGAAGAAGACGCCCTGGAAAAAAAGATGAGCACTTATGAGCACACACAAATATTTCAAATAAATTGGCAAAGTGGAAAATGGTCCTAAAACATGCGAGCAGGACATGGCTCACTGACGGAAAAGTGCCGTGTAATGATCTGAAATGAAGTTTGTATTGTATTTTATTCCACCTTTACTGGAATGTCTTGGAGTGGGCCTTCCCCCACTTAGCAAGGCCTCATGAGGATTTACACCCGAGATGAATATCAGATCATTCCATCCCACTTTTAGGTCTTATCGCTAAGAGTAGGGGGTTCCCCGGTGTCCTTTCTAAATCCCAGATCTGGCTCTCGCAAACTTGTCACCAAAATCATCCCCAGATTTAATTGGCTAAAAAAAAAATGTTCTCTTCCTCTCCACCTTCGCTAATGTGTGGTGAGCTTTCTGGCGCAAAATGGCTGCCGTGCATCACCCAGGTGGGTGCCACACATTGGTGCTGTATAAATGCAAGGATATTATAAAGTCACAATTGAGTCATAAAGTTCCTGTGTTTCTGTATTTCACTAAATGCTTTTCTTTCGACCATAGTGCGTACACGAAAATAGGAGCCCATCTTTATTTCCAGATAGTTCTGCCGTTAATTTTAAGCTACATTAAGCTCATTGGTTCCCGCTCATTTCATCTGCAGGTTCTTATTGATTTGTTGGACTACCTCAATGATTTTTGTTTCACTTGATATTTACCCCAGAGCAACTCTTTTTGTCTTATCCCCCTTTAGCCTGAAATTAATTAAAATGGATCTATTGCAATTTTAGGACAATTTGGCACATTAAGCTCTCATCTTGGACCGACGGTGAGCTCTATAATGTTCGGGACAAAGGCATATTTTTTAGATTTGTAATCAAACAACCCACGCGTGGCTAAAGTGCACATGCTCAGCTTTTATTTAAGGGTATTTTATAAACTTTGGTTTCACCATGCAGAGCTTACAGTACTTTGTATACATATGTTGTTTATGTTTTTTTACTTCAAACCAAGTAAATACTTCTGCCCCTGAACAGCTGGTTTCATATTTTTTATTTTTTCATTTCAATATTTGCTCATTAAGCTGTTCTGGCCCATGTTTTGGCCATTTTCCTCTACATTAATTCATTAAAAATTCATATTGTGGTATATTTTATTTTCCTTTTCACCATTGCTAATAGTTATGCTGCTCTACACTTCAAAATTTTGACATTTTTTCTCATCATATTTTTTGCCATGTTAAGCCATTTGCTGATTAAGCATTTTAGATTGTCCGCAATGTCAGTCCACCATAGGGGCGTACAGGGATGACATGGATGATCTGTATATGTTTTAACAAACAACAAAATAATCTTTATTTATATCTGTTTAGATGCACTGCTATTTAGGTCTGCATGTGTCCAGACGTATATTGAAATGCATGTTTTATTACAGCAAATGACCCTTTTCTGTTTATTGCTTACTTTTTACATATCCTGGATGTCTTTGGAATATCGATGGTCAATTTCGGGATGGAAAAGAAATATCCGTAAACACGCACGGCCTCTACATTTCCGAATACGGCACTCGGGACCGGATACATAATTAATGTGCCGCAAATGAAAACACCATCGCTGAAGAGCGTTCCAATCGCTATCGAAAAGCAGCAAGGGAAAACAAAGCTTTCAGAGCTTCAACTTCTCTGAGGTAAAAATCAGACTGAATATCAGACTGTATGCCAGACAGAGTTTTCACTGTGTTTTAAAAATTGATTACAACAGACAACAAAAAAAAAAAAAAAAATTAGAATTCAGGATCTGTCGAAAAACCTGAGTGCTTTTACAAAAACTCACATCTGATAGCATGCTGGGTGATTGGGTATGGCATTTATCAAATACGTTGCCGAAGACGAAAATGGAGCCATTTTCAACAATTTGTAGCATTTATCTTCAGAGTTCCTGACACTGATGGAGGCAGCACAACATGACAGGGGGGTGGCTTTATAACTCCCAGGTTGCAGGTTCGACTCCCAGGCAGACCACCACCGCTGTGCCTCCCTGAACGAGGTGCTTCATCTGAACAGATTTAGTAAAAAATCAAGCTGTATAAATAGAAGGTGTGTAGAATTGTGAGTTGTGTAAGTCGCCTGGTATAACAGCATCTCCTAAATGCCTAAAATGTAAGATCATAAGACACAGATATGTTAATATGCCCTACACTAATATGCAGAAACTGTTGTGACACATAGGGGATCAAATAACATCTGCCCTTGACTTGAATAACAGACAGTACTAGTGCACAGCCAGGGTTCCATCAACATTTGTCCTTTACTCATACTTACTTATGAATGCAAGTGTTTTATTCACTTTTCCATCATAGTTAATTTGGATGATCGCCAGGTCCAGGCTTGCCATTTTGTTTAATGGAGAAAAACACTCACAAATCCAGCACTCACTGATTCATTTGCATGTTGTAAAATAAAAGGTTAATTGAATCCAGGGCGTACAGTAAAGTTTCCCCATTATGCAAGCCAAAGTTAAGAACAAATGTTGAATTAATTAAGGTCACAGTTGTAAAACAAAATTGAAATAAAATTCAAGAATACGAGGTAGGCAGAGATACTGGTTGCAGTCCCGACTATAAGACAACACCCAGGCACTGTCAAAGCTGAAGAGGGCTTGAGAAAATCCTAAATTTCCATTAAAGCAGCAGCGCCTCGGACGCAACGCTTTGCACGAAGAGCGCTGAGTGGTGCTGGCTCGGAGCCCGACTGCTGTCGAACCCTCGCCGCGGCGACGACTCAGCCAATCCTGCCCCCTCTCAAAGTGAACCGTCAGCTTTCGCGGTCCAGACAGCCGCCTGACAGACACTGCCAACGCCAGGCAGACAGACAGACAGACAGGCAGACAGGCAGACAGACAGACAGGCAGGCAGACAGACAGGCAGACAGACGCGTTCGCGTTTACGAGTGGCGGTTCGGATGAGTCACACGCCTCCGTCAGAGCAGACAGCCCCCTAATCAGCCGTCAGTGTGACAGGCACGTCCGTTTAGCAGGACACATCTTCAGCGTCCCTACCCCGTACCAAAAATAAAGGAAAACAATCAGAGCCGAACAGCCAGCAGCGCGCCACGCGGGAAATGATCCTCAGCTGGCCAGTGGAGCACTGAACTCCACTTTGGTTTATAATAATTAATTTTCCCCTTGGCACTATCACCATAGACCATTGTTTCTGTGGGGGGTTCTATCCCAAGGGAAAGTGTACTGGTACAAATGTTTTATGAAATGCGCTCTGTAAAACAAATATGATTCAATCTGATACATTTTAAATAGTCTTCCTTTTATCAACATGTCGTAGGATAAGTCCATCCACACACTGTGTCTCAAAGAAAGACCACCACTAGAAGTCAGAGTGAATTCTGAATTATCCTCTCACAAAACTCCTTGTGACACTTTCTCACTGAAAAATGTTCAGGGCACCTTTTTCTTTGACTGTTTATAGATGTCAGGCAGAACCTGTGGCAAGTCAAATGTTCAACTACAAATTTAAAAGGGAAACATTTCCTCATACACATACTATAAAAGTCACCAAGCGCAATCCATAATCAGGAGACGAATGTCATTTGTATTTTCCTATACAAATTCAAAGAAGTGTTTTGGCATTAGTGTACAGTGAAGCTAACACTGACAGGAACACAGAATCCTAAATGAATTACCAGAAGGTTTTCTGGTTATGTAAGTATTTGGCATCAAAGATGGCGCCAGTGGCAAAAAAAAAAAAACCCCTGTCCCTGATGGGCATGTCATTAAAGTGTGCACTGGAAAACTTCACTGCATTACCGCTAAAACTGTAACACCTGTCCATCCGCGATCAAAAGCACACGGAATGTGTTGAGCGCTAATTGGTTATCCACAGAAAACGTGACAGAAGCGCTAACCTCTGTAAATTTTCCAGATGATTAGCCGAGTGAAGTATCACTTGTTTTTAATACGGGCAAATGAAGACCGTGTTGCTTTCCTCTCTCCGAAGATATGCAAAAATATGCAAACAAGCGGCACTAATTGGGCCGTTAAGCTCTCATGGAAATGCGACGCACATTTGCAGGCTAGGGAGACAGAGGGAAGCATGACGACGGGGGGTTTTGAGCTCGAATCCATGACGAGGCAAAGCCTTCCTGTCACGGCCAGAGGCAGCCCCCCCCCCCCCCCCCCCCCCCCCCCCCCCCCCCCCCCCCGCCCCCGCCCCAGATCAAGCGCCTTTAAAAAACGCACCCATACGCACGCGGGCCCGTTTCTTTCCACAGGCCCCGTACGCCGGCGTATATGTGCCACGGCGGGGGAGAGCTGCCGTTTATTCCGAGGTTGGAAAACGCCGCTGTCAGAGTCAAGGGCTCGTGAAGTGCGGCAGCTCGGCGGCGATCCGCTTCTCAACGAGCCTCTTACGAAAGGCTCCGCGCTTCCGCCGCTCGCTCTGCGCCTCGGGCCACTCCCTCCTCCCTCTTTCCCTCTCTCCCTCCTCCCTCTTTCCCTCTCTCCCTCCTCCCTCTTTCCCTCGCTCCCTCCTCCCTCTTTCCCTCTCTTCCTGTTCCCTACTTTCCCTCTCTTCCCACTCCTCTTTCCCTCTCTTCCCCCTCCCTACTTTCCCTCTCTTCCTGTTCCCTACTTTCCCTCTCTTCCTCCTCCCTCTTTCCCTCTCTTCCTGTTCCCTACTTTCCCTCTCTTCCCACTCCTCTTTCCCTCTCTTCCTCCTCCCTCTTTCCCTCTCTTCCTGCTCCCTCTTTCCCTCTCTTCCCGCTCCCTACTTTCCCTCTCTTCCCGCTCCCTACTTTCCCTCTCTTCCTGCTCCCTACTTTCCCTCTCTTCCCGCTCCCTACTCTCCTGTAAAGCGTCTTTGTGACGGTGTATCTGCGTAAAGCCCCACACAAATGACGCTGAATTAAAAAACAGATCACGCGTGTTATTTATATCTGTTCTGCGGACAGGTGGGCCCATCTCCTCGTCAGACAGACGTAGACACTTACTTTCCTGCTTTGCGGAACAAACAGCCTGCTGCCATGGCATTGCCATTGTGAATGCCTGTCCATCATTCTGCAGACAACAACAACAACAACAACAAAAAACATACACATTGCCTGTCAATGTTTTTACCGATAATACAAAGGCACCCACTACTGCCAATACCAACAGCCATTTTGGTAAGGAAATGAACAGCAACCAGGCTAATAAAAGATGGCGAATCAATGGCCAGAGAACATTACAATCAAGTCACATGACACTGAAGTGGCATTACAACCACTTTGTTCTCCTTTCCTTGCCTCCTTTCCAAATATGGAAGGCCAGATGGGTCAAAAATACGTGGAATTGACGTCTGGAGTCCCGATGAGTCAGCTCACTCCACTTGCTTATTTTATCTCCTTGCTTCCGTTCCTCGCTCCTGGCTCCACCAATCGGAGGAAGCAAGGAAAGGGCTCACAGACAATTGGAATCAAGGCAACCGGAACATCATTACTCTTTCAAGGGTCAGTTTGAAGCCACATCAATTACAGACGTAGCAGATTGGGAGAGACGGATCCACAGGTCGACTGTTATACACGCATACCGAAAAAATACTTCCGCAAAGGATGCACTCCTGTCTCCTCGCTCAAGAGTTCTTCACCAGCCTCCGAGCTCCTTGAGGGAGCATTTAACGGGATGGAATGGCCTCAACGGTGGCGCACCTCGATCGATTTCTGGGTCAGTCAAGGGCCTCGGAGACAAAGGACGAGTGAAATATGCGATTGGACTGCACCCACGTCGACAGCCTGTGATTCCAGGCGTCAATTTCACATGTTTTTTTCCCCCGTTTGGCCTTCCACACGAGGAAAGGAGGCAAGGGGGTAAATAAATAAGCAGTTGGAACACTCCCCATCCGTTCATGATTGCATTGCACTGGGGTGGGGGAGTGGGCGGGTGGGGTGGGGGGCAGAGTTGCACAGGAATTACTGCACATCTGCGCTAAGCGAGCAGAGTTCGGGCGCCACGGCGATCGTGGATCGCCACGGCGATCCTGGACTATGGCCACGCAGCAGGTGCAGGAGACTAATCCAGCTCCTTCATCTTCTTCCCTCTTTGATTACAATTTTCAGCCTTTTAATTATTTCTACTGGGCAGGCAGGCAGGCAGGCAGGCAGGCAGGCATTTATTTCAGCCAGAATCAGATCGGCCCTGGGCTTCACCAAAACATAAACAACCAACGGTAAAAAGCAGAGGGAATACTTTCAGATCGAATAGGCCCTGTTCACTCATTACACTATTTCTCTGCACAGGGAGTCCCACGTGACTTACATATTTATATGAAATATTACACTGTACATTTAAATAGATATGTATATTTCATCCTACAATCATCTGGTTATGAGTGTGTTTAATGACTGCTGTGAATTGCGCTAAGCCTAGTTCAGCCATACAAAACTATTCAGAATTATGACTAAGTCTCCCAGGGCTTTTGGAAGAGTAACACATTAAAATGAGATTACAGAGAGGATTAGATGGGCTCTCATTTTTTCAAGTTCAACGCAAAACATAAACTTTCATTTTTCCTTTCAAATTCTTCATTATCTATTCACCTAAACTCGAGTGAGTCTCCACAGATGGCTAATGGTTATAGGACTCCAGACACAAGGCTAAAGGCTATAGCCTATACTCCAAACACAAAGAAGGAAAGTGCCAAATTCTGACAGAAGTGTCAAAACCCAGAGGTTTAACAGTCTTTCTGTGGTTGTGGTTGGTCTCTGTTCTTCATGGGGCCATTTTGGCAGTTAAACAGTCTTTCTGTGATTGTGGTTGGTCTCTGTTCTTCATGGGGCCATTTTGGCAGTTAAACAGTCATGGGGCCATTTTGGCAGTTAAACAGTCTTTCTGTGGTTGTGGTTGGTCTCTGTTCTTCATGGGGCCGTATACAGGGCCGCTGTCCTACACGCTGACTGCCCATCGCCTCCTCTCTGGTTAGCGATCAGAGAGCGACGCCTCACACCTCGACACGGGAGAAAGTGACTCTGCTGCTTCCAGCCAATCGCGGTGCTGCGCCGTGGAGAAGGAAGCCTTCTGGTTGGCTCTCGCGCATCGGCGACTGACAACGCTCCTGCAGCCCTGAGACCGCTGCGAGGGACACGTGGACTCCTCCGGGATCAACGCATAATCTGCAGGCCCTCTCCAAGCCACGGCCTCCTGTCAGCCGCCATCAACTCACAGCGCCGGCGAGCAGAATCTTATCTCCCGCACCTGACCCCCCCCACCCCCTCCCCCCCCCGGAACGACGTAAACACACAAGAGGGTCAAAAAACAGAATAATAATCTGGTGGCCCACACTTCAGGGTGTGCAATAATCACCAAGAAAAAGGGCCGAGCAAGTCACCCGCACTCCAGAGGATCAGGTCAACCCCGCTCACCTCTGAGATTTTAATCACGTTTAATCAAATTGTGTTTGCCAGTGACTCCCTCGCTGAACCCATAAAAGCCCTCTTGCTCACACTTTATTTTAAGGCCACCGTTTCAACCGCTACAAAGCGGTCAATAAAGACGCTTCCGACTATTAATCGGGTGTGACTTTTTAACAGCAGCTACTAAGCAGGGTTGTGAGAAAGTACTTAAACCGGTAATAAACCGCTGATTTAATAATGCGACACTGAAAAATTAAAGGATTCAAATTAGCATTTTCCTGTGTTTAGATTTGGTTTAATCAATGCTGTGCCTTAAAATAATGTCATGATTTAGTCACCTCAAGCAGAAAAAGAAAAGATACTCAAATACCCGAAGCAGAAACCGTTAACTGTGCCCACTGTCTCTGTTTCCATGTATGCACATTACAGAATGAATATGCAGTAATTCATCTATTAGCCCTATTCAGCCGGTATAAAAAGGCCTGTAAAGCAAATGGTCGCCCTTTTTCAGATAACTAATCATTCTCAACATCCTCGTAGATCATTTGAGTTGCGTATCAAACGCACGAGGCCGCAAGCAAGAGAAGACAAAGCGACTCGAATCGCCAGTGCGCCGAGACGGAGAGATTCAAAAGGGCGCTGTCACGCTCGGTCAACCATCCGCACTTTCAGAAAAAAAGGTTCTCCGCAGGGGGAACCCATTTTAGCTCGTTGTGGAACCCCTCTTTGGCAGGTGTGAAACGAGAGAAGGCTCTCAGATTTTAGCCATTTTGCCCAACGAAACAAATAAATAAAATAAAATAAAATAAATGAGAGTGCTGAGGGAGCGGCCTGCTCAAAGCCAGCAGGAGAATTAGGGGTGATATTAGGGGTGCTAACCACACACTGCAAAAAACATAAACTGGCCATCGCCAGCAAAAAACAAAAAAAACAAAAACAAAAAAAAAAAGTTTCAGTTTTTGTCAGACCTTCAGGCATCGTGAGCAGAGCGGGAGTCAGGGAAACAGAGGTGAAGATGGGCTGAGACGATAAGAATGTCCCGGAAACGGCCTGACCACCAGCCTGGACGATCGCTTTTTTTTACTGAAAGTCTGAAAAAGTTTCCCCGTCGTCGGGGCGACCGGCCGTCAGACTTCTCCTCCATTAGCGGCTGCAGACAGACCCATTCCTTATCCCCCAGATTGAAATCTCTTCAATCCGATTAACGGCTTCCTGGGCTTGGGGGAAATGCATTAGCTCTTCCAGCTTTTTTCGATAGAAATCTCCTCTAGGTGATAAATTTGTAGGTTTTTGTCTGGCACCTGCCAAAGCGGCTGTGTTTTTCCGACACGCAGAACAAATTAAACATGCCATGTTCCATTAGCTAAAAGTCAGGTTCGATTCCTGTTCGCAGTATCACAACCCTGACAGTTCCAGCAGACAATGCCCTCTACGGCAGCAGAAAAAAATCATCACAATATTATGCGATGAAAAAATTGAGTATTTATAAACGCGCCTATAGTTGGGAATTTGAGTGACCTAAACAGCACCCTGAGCAAACATAGCAAGGCTTTCTGCAGACTCATGTAGTGTTTTTCCTTCCACACGGGATGCTAATATCCTATTTCATTTCCCATTGCACTGTTTGAGGCCAGGGTCAACCACAAGCAGGAATCCTTGTTTATGATGTTAATGGTGTTGGAGTTCATTGAACTTCAAAGGCTTTGGTGCAGTTTTTGTGTTCTTTCTTGGTATTATATGGCTCCATTAAGTTACTTTTATTTTTCCCGATAAACAACTCTTGCAGTGGGCCTCATTCAAAACTTTTCTTAAATTTGTCTTACTTTCGGTCTTAGAAAAAGTTCTTAATGTGTAAGGTGATCGGGGGTAAGAGTGAACAGCCTAAACGCAGGATTGGACGTCACCCTCCACTCAGTTCTCCTGTAGATGCGACAGCCGTATCCAACACTGTGTCTCTAACACTTTCATTTTAACACTGAAAACAGAATTATGCCCTGCCATGCGCTCAAATCTCTTTAAAAAAAACAAAGTGCTGCAGATTTATGAGTCTGGACATCCCCAAGGGACTGATTTTTAGGAGGCTTTGGGGATTTATTAAAGATAAATAAATAAATAGCTTGGCCATCCCTCCCTGTAACACAGATCATAAACACTAGATCAGTTATGAAGGCTACAGTTTATCATGGCGCACGTCCGGCCGGGAAACTGGCGGGAAAATCCCCGTCCGTTCTGCTGAGTAACAAAAAGCCGTAAAAACTCAGAAAACGTGCATTATTAGCTGCCCCAGTAAAACAGAGCAAACACCACTTTGTTTGGTTTCATCACTGGAACACGTTAACAGTGATTTACACTTACTGCTTTTGTGTCTGAAATAAAAGCCCATTTATTGTTTATTGTTTATCACTGAGTGTGTGTGTGGGCTCCTTATAAAAGCGGAGGTGTGTTCCTGTGCACACACTGCCGCTGTCGACTGTGCAGACACTCACACACGCGCACACACTGCACACGTGCACAGGCTCCTCGTAAACGAGCGCTAGGTCATTTGCCGCAGTCACAGCGTCACACCCATGCAACTGTACGCGCAAGTTTAGACAGAGGCTGCCCAATACCGCCCCCTGATGGCTTCAGGTAGCAACTGCGCTTCGTCCCAATCGCAGGAGGAAGTCAGCGCTGTGCCCACTGGGACACGGGGCGAGAAAGCTCATTAATTCTGTACGACAACGTCCTAAATACTAAATCCATCTGCCGTGATTTTAGCTCATTAAACACCTTTAACCTGTCACTCGAATGCCTGGGGTGGGACGGAGGGGGGGGGGCGGGTGGGACGGGGGGGAGCAGCCCTGGTGTCGTCTTGCACCTGCTTAATTGCAGACGCGCACACACCCTGGTCACAGGCAAAACTCCGGCGCTGAGCGGGTCAAAGGACAGACACGGCGAAGGAGGGTGGAGATGCAGAGCCGTAGGTACGTGTGCCCGGCCACAGGGGGCGCCGTCGACCCCAAATGACTCCTACCCAGGGCCGCTGACCTCCAAGCCTGTTTGGTTTCTCACAGGGGGAACGCTGCGTTCAACAGTCATAAATGTTCACCTCCCACCAGCACAACTCCACTTCAGGGACGTGCACAAAAGCAGAGGACTAAACTCCTCCCTTTTCTTACCGCGCTACAGTGTTCAGCACAGTTATAAAATACATCCAGCGCAAATACTTCCACCGACCTAACAGCTACAGCCATTCAGCCCAACTTCCGCTTTTTCAATAAGAATTTTTTCACCTATTCATCCGGCCGGCCTTCTTACCCAGAGAAACGCACAAGGCCAACGTGGCATGACAAATTAAGTGGACGCATAACACAACGGAGACCCATCTTCGCTGCAGCAGCTGAAAGAGCATTATGAAGCTTTCTCGCCGGTCCGGTAAATGAAACTACTTTATGCTCCCTGCCACACGCGGTAATGAAAGCCATCTTTCTGGAGAACACGGAGCGTGTGCAGCGGCAAGAAGAAAAAAAAATCACTTAAAAACCGCGGATAATGTTTCCTAAAAAGCCAGTGGTAATGTTTCTTGCAGTTTTAATATCCCTAAAAACTGCTGGCATATTACACTACAAATGAATAAAGTATGTTTTTTGCAGAGATATGATAGCTCACAAATGATAATTAAGTCTCTCTGAGCTCTACGGGGTCATTGCATTATGCACATATTTTAGTCCTTTTTAAAATGTCGTTTGAGAATAAACTAACATCCCATTTCTGCAGAGTAATGTCCCTTCATGACTTGACAAATACATAAAAAATAGCATTAATGGGTTAGAATTAGTACGTTTCTCCATTGGTGGAAACTGTTGTATAATACTACTTATGCCATTGCTTGGCCTGCCTTTGATGCTCACATTTAGGGTGACTTAACATAAAACACAGAGAATCTAATTCACCATGCCTTCACAATGGTATAGTGATGGACACAGAAATTGCCTTAACTTGACTCACAATAATAAGAAAATGCATTTTTTTATTTTTTTTATTTTTTTAAATTCACAAACAAACCTTGGAAAGTGCAGCAAACACCAAACCGAGTTTTGGCAAATTAAGATTTGAAATACATTTTAAAAAACGATACACTTGCATTTCTTCAAAAGTCAAAGTTATGGACAAAGGTTGTCCATAACAAAAAGGGTACTGGAGGCCACATCCTTTCAATCATCCATTGGAAAACCGTAAAACCGAACATGGGAATACTGAAAATGCAATACATACCGTTGGGAATACTGGGAATACTGAAAATGCAATACATACCGTTGGGAATACTGGGAATACTGAAAATGCAATACATACCGTTGGGAATACTGGGAATACTGAAAATGCAATACATACCGTTGGGAATACTGGGAATACTGAAAATGCAATACATACCATTGGGGCTTTCTTCATTTATGGCTACAATGGTGGCAGGTGGACCCGTCCTGGACAACTTGCATTCTGAACATCGAAGCGGGGGAGGAAAAAAAAAGAAAAAAAGGTAAAACATTCAAAGCGTTTCTCCCACAATGCACCGCTCAGAAACAAATTCAGCCTGAAGTCGTGAGCGGGAGCGTTTGGGCAGGAAACACCGAGTGAAGCATGAAGGCATGACTGTCTACACCAACCACGATGAAGAGGGGCGACAGCAGGGCGCGGCGCGCAAGATGGCCGCCGGATTTAACGGCGGTAATGAGCAGCGTGGCGCTGGAGCGGACATGACGGGGGACCGAGGGCGCGGAAGAGAAAAGATCAGCGTCTTACCCTCGTACTGCCAGTCTGAAGGCAAAGTTAGTGCCGCCAGGAGAAAGCACAAACAAGAGTGATGGGAGAAAAAAAAGGATGAAATAGATTTTCTGTACAGAGCAGAGTGCTGATCTTTACAACAAAAAAAGGAAAGGCTAACAATATAAAAACCAGGGTTAATAAATAGTGAAGGAAGAGGTGAGTAAAGAAACTCACACACACTTTTATAAATTATCACATATTAAAGACACTGTTTTGGTTTGTTAGTGGCTTTACATTCATTGGCTACTTTTTGGCAGGAAACATTAATAAAGTCAAGCAAGGAAAGAGAGGGAAACGTGTCTTCATATATTACACCGGCAGACTGGTAGCACGAACAGACATTACACTCACAAGGTGAAGCAGCTGAGACTCTTTATTACATCGTAAGCTGCTGTTTTACAAGCAGCCATTTTGAGCGATCCTTGCTCTATTGCCCATTTTACCAGTACCATCTTACATCTACACCATCTTTCATCGCTTAAGTCACCACTGGCTAGATGTTTTTCCCCAATACAATTAGCTTCCGTGGCTAATTAGGACAGCTAGCACAGTCAGGGATTACAGAATCTTCCTAGCCAACCCTAGCCCTTTGAGGCACAGTAATTATAACTTTGTTTTTAAATAATTAAGTGTGATATCTACTAGTGATACCAGATAGTGTGTGCCTTAGTCCACTATTTAATCTTAATAAAATTACATCCTGTAATACCAACAATATTCCGCATTATAGGTGCATAATTGACTTTTCCACAGACTGAAAGCCTTCCAGGATAAACTTTTCTAATTTGTTTTACCTGTATAGTTTTTAAATTATTATTACCATGGGCCACTGTCCAACAATAGATACACATGTACTCACGCACACACACACACGTAATCACACATACACACACACACATACACACACACGCATACTCACACACACACACACAAACACACACACTCTCATGCATGCGCACACACACACACACACACACACACGTAATCACACATACACACACACACACACACACACGCACGCATACTCACACACACACACACACACACGTAATCACACATACACACACACACACACACACACTCTCATGCATGCACACACACACACACATACACACACACACATAATCACACATACACACACACACACTCTCATGCATGCACACACACACACACATACACACACACACACGTAATCACACACACACACACACACACACACACACACACGTAATCACACATACACACACACGCATACTCTCACACACACACACACACACACACTCTCATGCATGCGCACACACACACACACACACACACACACATACACACGCATACTCACACACACACACACATACATACACACGCATACTCACACACACACACACACACACACACACTCATGCATGCGCACACACACGCACGCACGCACGCACGCACACACACACACCTCTAATTTATTAATCTACTGTGAGTATGCGTGCTCTGTGGCGCTCGCGATCCCAGCCCCCCCCACCCCCCCCCCCCCACCCCACAGTTTACGGGCAGCCAATCAGGGCGGGCGGTGTCGGGTTACATGACATCAGCCAAACAGCCGGGGCGCTGCCGCTGACACCCGAAACGCGCGCTCCTCGAGTTCCCTATTGACCACATGCTGCCCAAACACGCCCGCTCAACTGGACACCTGTAGCCAGGCGAGAACATCCAGGTACTCTTACAATCAAATATGCATGTGATAGAGGCCTCAAATATGCATGTGATAGAGGTCCTCGTCTCCCCTTCAGCCAAACAGAGACTTACATTTAAACAGAAACCTTCAGGTCAAACTCCATAATGTAACGCCTTCTAGGACAGGCACTTTGCAGTCATGGACAGGCCTGGATTCAATCAACATTTGTCCTTAAGTGACAGTTGAGCGCTAAATAAGAAATTCACCAGATCCATGCTGCATGAATAGACCGCACCGCGCCTGCACTATGCAATTATTTTAAATCAAAGATGAGGACAAAAGGTGACTCAGCCTGGGCCACGGTGTTCCAAAACTGGGTGTTCCCACAATGCTTTGCTAGCCCCAGTGAGGACACTGGATCACAGAGTGCCAGTTAATATATATTTGAGTGTGTGTGTGTGTATATATATATATTTAATATTTTATTTGATGAAATTGTATTTCATCTTATTTTGACTCAGCTTGCAGGTCTGTTGCTTTATACTTTCAAAAAGATCCCACGTAAATGTGCAGCCTCCTTGTGCAGTTATTAAACCGTGAAAGCTAACGACCAGCTAACGACACTCTGGTTAAAATAGCTACAGTAAAGCACATTTGGTGAACAGGTAAAGAACATTTTTTTTTTTCATTTGCATTACAGGTATCACTCATGGCACTTTGACAAAGAAAAGTCAATACTCTAAAAAGAAAACTTTCTCAAACAGCTATTTCACCAACAAAAAAAGACACATTCCAAATTTGCCAGTTTGGCTTTGATATTACAGAAATACGTTGACCTTCTCTCGGTTGTGAGCAGTTTCATTTAAAACAGGCATCTGCTCATCCGCTTTGTCATAAACATAAACACGGTTTTATGCATATGGATATTTAAAAAAATTAATGAGACTACGTTTGCCAATGTTTGTATTAAAAAGCTAATTCGGAATGAGCATAATATCGTTATGCCTGGAAGAGCAGAATAATGAGAGAATAAATGAAATGGGTCCAAATTCTTATTCCAGGCCCGCACCAGACTGGTCCACAGTCATAACTTCAGGGACCAAAACAACTTCAGGGACCAAAACTGCTTCAGGGCTGCAATGGCACCAACATTAACCTGTGTTCTCTTTCTCCCTACCCCCTGCCCCGCCATCCCCCTCAAGAGCATGTTCAGCCCAACTGCTGGTTCAGTTCCTGCATGATCTGTAGGACCTCCCCCAGGGCTCTTCTCTCAGATTTCATAAGAAGTGAAATATTCCCGTGAACGATATGCAAGCCGAGCGATATACAGAATGCGAGCAGAAAACGCAAAAATCTTTACACTTCTCGAGAACATTAAAACCGAAAAGATTAGCGGGCTAGCAGTTCAGCCTGGAACAGAGAACAAGGCTGTAATCAGGCTTTTTCAATGTAGAGCTTTTCAGGCAGTCTGATCCACGTAGTCGAGGGTAACAGCACCTTACAGGTGCAGAGTAACAGCCTTTAATGGACATGCCCTCCAGGGCCCCTGTGACATCATCCAGGGACCCCTGTGACATCATCCGGGGACCCCTGTGACATCAGCAAACCACAGAACAGCACAGCTTCAGGTGTGCTTTACTCACCGAGATTTTCACTGCATACAAGAGGTTTCATCGTTTTTATCTAGTGTTTCTGAGTGGAGTTTTTCATCTAATGCTATAATCACAACCATGACACTGTCACTGATTTGGAATCGTGTGAGATATTACAGAAAAGCCCAATGATAAATAATAATTATTTGTATAGCACACTAACATATAAAAATCAACCCAAAGTGCTTCCTGTACACATAAAAAAACAACTAAGTATTTAAACATGTCACAGATTTAGCAGTACACAAACCTAAAGGATTTGTTAAATAGACACACTGGTCAAGGGTTGGTCAAGGGCAATGGCTCATAATTTAAGAATTTATTCACAATTAGTCTGGATTATAACAAGGAATGTTTTGGCAGGATGCGATGCAGTTCTGATTGCACATTTCCCCAACCACACAGGAAACATATTTATTGCACGCTTCCCACTTCACAACGACCTCGTTAAATAGATGTGTCTTCCAAATCTGAGGGCGCTGACAAACAAGTCAACGTAATATATTTCGAAAATGAGGCACCGCACTCTGTGAAGAGTTGCGAGCGCGAGCGAGAATTTAATTTGCACGGGCTTGCACACAGGAAATACCTGACCACCGTCACGCGGAGCAGAAGATTGAGGAGTCGCTCGCCTCAGAGGCTGGACGTGCACGGAAAAGCATTACGAGCTCACAGACACACGAGGCCTTCAGGAGCTGTGCTGCTTCCGTACACAGCAGCGCCCTGTCACACGCAGCGCATCCTGAAGACTAATGCATTCTGGGATTGCTCCTATCTGCTACGACTAGCTGCATGTTCAGCGCCTCGTTACATGTCTCGCAGGCAGATGAAACGCTAACTTAAAGCCACGCGTCAGACAAGACGCCGTGACTGAGTGACAGGGCCTCCCCACAACACTCAAACGCACGCAGAGATGAAAACAGTCCCAAAAAAAGAGAAGAAAACAGCGTTTACCCATTCACACACACAGTCACACATCGACCGTGAAAGGCTGCCATGCAAGGTACCAATCAGCTCATTGGGAGCAATTAGGCATGCTCCTAACGGCACCGTCATCAATAAAAATTGACTCTTGTAAGAAAGCCTTTGATTAAAAATGTTTTTAAAAATGTATTTTCATTTTTGTTGTTATTATTGTGATCGCTTTCTATATCAAGGGAAAAATCAAGAAATTAATAATGTCATCATTGACCCTTCACTCGGGATTAATAAGAATCCTCTTCATCATTAGTCAGGTTAATAATGGCGAATGTGGCGAGGGATAAGATTTTTAAAAAGCAATCACACTCCTGGGCAGACTTTTTTGTGTGGTCACAGAAGACGCTAATGGGGCTAACCCAATTTGCAGTTCATATTTGAGAGCCATTCCTTGTAAAGGTTCAGACACAACAAATATATTTTCTCCTTTTCTAGACCAGAATCTGGGCTCAGTACAGACAGTGCTGGTCAGGCCTACGAAGACAGAGAGAACTTCTCTAAATTCTTTTAAATCAATTTTAAAAGATTGATAAAACATTTAATATTATGTTGTGACACACCATTCTAGTATCATCCCAACAATACTGGATATTTTCATGATACCAAGTTTAGGTTTACCAGGAAAACACACAGGGACAAAATACTGTGGGAAATTCACAGATTACGAAGCGATGTTATATTTAACTCACTGGGGAAAATGGTAACTGCAAAGCCACTGAGAAAAGCTAATCATGTTCAGATCTTTCAGTTAAGAGCCTCACGTTGTGCTCTGGGAGATTTCAGAAGCATTCCACAACCCCGATCTAAACTGTTCTTTTGGTGTTCAGTTTCAACTCCCCTCCTTTTCCCATGAATGGCTGAAACAGCAATCTGGGCAGCCCGGGAGCCTGCACACAAAGCACTGTGTGAAAGTTAGCCTAGCCGCTTGTCGACAAAAGCTCCTTATCAGCTTATTCGCTTATCTGGAAAGCCTGAACCAATCCTGAAAACCCTGAAGCTCATTGTGGGGAACGGCGGGTGGGTGGGGTGGGGGGACACGCCAAAGGCATCAAGAGCACAACAGCTGACCCTTCTCACCCAATCCCGTCCCGGGCGGGAGCGGGGGGTGACATGCACTATCTAAAGCAACTCCTCGACAGCGTCCGATTAGCCGGGGTCGGCATGGTGACACCGCAGAAGCCGAGCCTGCTGGGAAGCAGACATGGCAGCCTGTGGAACTGCTGTGTCCTCCTCTGTGCTTTCCCCAGATTCCGGAAGTCCCTGACCGAGCTCTGAACAGCCTCCATGGACTCCAGCGATAATCTCTAACTGAGCCTTTCATCGCATTGACCAACCGGCAAGAGCACTCACCAGGCTTTCAACTGACACCAAGATCACTGACCAAGCAGGCTACTGACCGTAAGATCGCTCACCAAGCAGGCTACTGACCCCAGAGCACTGCCCAGGCTTGGTTTTGACCGCAGGAGCACTGACCAAATCTGCTACTGTATCCCAATAGCATTGACCAAACATGCTACTGATCCCAACCAAGCTAATGATCCATGAACACTGACCAGGCATGCTACTGACCCTAAGAGAGCACTGACCAAGCAGGCCTACTGACCTCAAGTTTACTGATCATTCCACCAATGTACTTTCTGAGAGGAGATACAATGTGCTTTTTAAAAAATGACACTACTTATAATAGATCCAGTGGCATAGGATCGGTCCACCATGAGAAAACCTCTGAGGTATTACAGCGTCTGACTGCACTGCGAGAGGTTCCTCCACTGTCCGTGTTTACTACCGCAAACGGTCTAAGGTAACAGAGGCTAAGATGCATGGCCCAAAATGCCCAGCTACACCACATCGCCCCCCACCACCACTCAACCACCGCCAACTTCTGGACTGAGATAACAGAGGCTAAGACGCATGGCCCAAAATGCCCAGCTACAGTATGCCACGTCCACCCCCCACTACCACTCAACCACTGCCCCCTTCTGCGATAACACTGACAAGAAGATGGCGTCCACAGATTGGAGTCAGTGTGCTGAGCGTAATCGCCTCGAAAATCGATGTCTGTCAGCTGTCAACCGACACACAGTGCTGGAGAAACAGATCTTAACTCTGGCTCACTCCACCGCTGCTCCCTCCCCGTCCAAAAATTAAGACTCCTGAGACTACGAGTGAAGGTGAACGGAGGAATTATTGCGTTTTGTGGAGAAGCCAAGATAAAACAGGAGGGTGCATAAAATAAAATAAGTGTTACTGATTTATGGTTATCATAACACAGAATGAAGCACTTTTATTGGCTATTTATTTTGTTTCTTACTATACCATGTTTTGTTTGTCTGTGATTTGTTTTTACTACTGTAAATCGAATACCCAGTATTTTCTCCTGGAAAAGGTGGTGCACTACACGCGCTAAGCCTTAAACTGCTCGACGCCTCAACGCCTCAAATATTTAACGGCTGAATGACTAAAAAACTGAATCCTGACCACCTGCGGCGAATCCGGCAATCTGTAAATATCAGTCTAAATGATGTAATTACTATTAACAAGTGGCATAATCCAATTAAATACACCAGGTTGAGCCGAATAAATCTCACCGTCACCCAGAGGAGTTACACTTCTGATGAAGGACAGAGTTAAGATGTTGGTTTCTTTCATTTTCACTCACACTGAATTATGAAAAAGAAAGAATAGATATGTTTGCTTTTGTCTCTATAATAAGCACAGATATTTATTCAAAGTGAAATATTCAAAGATACGTTTCTGGTCTGACAATAATACAAGTCGGCCTTTCTTTTTGGCAGTCTTTTGGTAAACTGCATTATGCTAAATTGAACCAACTCTGAATATCTACTTTCTATAATCAAGGAAGCCAGTTCTTCAGTGTGGTATTGCTGACAGGGTGGAGATATCCACCGTGATTGATGAATGCTCTCTGTCACCTGGAGAACACATTACTGATTGCATTTCATTTCATTAATTCTGTCAGCTTAATGGTATTCTTTGAAAGTCCCCTGTATAAAATATGCTGATGTCGTGCTCTATTAATCCCACCCAGTGAGATGATAATGAATGCTAGTATCATCCAACAGAAAGAGGGAAACGAACACAGAAAAGTTGATAATTTTTTAAAAAGACAATCTCGACGCACTACAAAAGTCAGCGGGTTACTCCAAGGGCAATCTAAACATTTTAATTTGCCCCACTACAATTTGCATTCAATTACATCCCTTGAATGGAAAACACCCACCACTTTAATCAAGGTGTTGCTGCCCTGCAGCTCTAAACTTGAATTGCAAATGCATGTCCTTTTTTTCCCCATCCTGTTCTGTGCATGGCCGACTGGAGCGAGGGGGTGCTGCTGGTGGAAAATGATGCCGCACTTGACTATTTTTGGACCGAAAAAATCCCTTTTCGATATTCACCGTAAGAAGGCAAGAGTGCACTAGTGAATGAGAAGGAAAGGAGTAGCACCGTATTGTTACATGTGGCTTCAAGTATTTCAGAGAAATTTAACATGAACACCGAGAGCCTCGTTCATCTTTTGATACTGTCTCTTGTTTGATGTCTTATGCGGTAGAATCCTTGCTAAACTACCCCTTAATTCCACGGGCAGCATCCTGCTGTATAATAACCTACAAACCTGTGATTATTCTCCACGCTGCACAATGAACAGAAAACAAGGTCCAATCCACAGAGAGGGGCATCTGTCGCCAATGACAACGGCTAACCTGTAGGTTCCCAATGACAATGGCTAACCTGTAGGTTCCCAATGACAACAGCTGACCTGCAGGTTCCCAATGACAATGGCTAACCTGTAGGCTGCCAATGGCAAATGCTAGTTTCTAGCAGGCGCCGATGCCATGGTAACACAACAATAAGCCCGGGCAAAGGGAAGCCAACACACTCCCCCCCCCCCCAAAGCTTGCTGTGTGTCACTGCTACAGACCCCTACTAGTGGCTAATGGTGCATCCCAGACCCAAACTAGTGATGTCTGAGATAAGATCCCAGCACAATCACACCAAAGAACAGCTTTATCCAATGATTAAAACCAGTCAGGAAACCCATTTTTTGAGTTTCTAGCATGTTTTGTTGACACTGAACCCTCTCTAAATGAACACAAACTCGACCCTAGCCAGGTGCAGCAGCACAGTAACTCAGGTGTACCTGGTATAGAGCCCATGGATATACAGTGCCTCCAGGTACAGATCAGCACACAGTGGCGCAGACGGGAGGGAAAGGATTACCTGTGCCCCACCGGCATGCAGGCACAGACGCACTTCATGCATGGAAATGCATATCTCATGTGTACTGGGTTTTATTGCCCCAACGGATTTACTGTTCCAACCTTAGCTCTGACATGGCTTGAAATCATACCAGGCCTCAGATATAATGCCTTGTAGGCCCTCCTAGATATTGATGTCTTCCATATCAAATAAATATACACTATACATATACTGTAGTAGCACTGTTGGTAGTAAATGAAGTAGTAGCAGCAGTAATAGCAGTATTAGTAATATTAGTCACTGCCGCAGCAGCAGTAGTAGTAGCATTAGTAGCAGTAGCAGTAGTATTAGTAGCATTAGTAGTAGTAGCAGCAGTAGTATTAGTAGCATTAGTAGTAGTAGCAGCAGTAGTATTAGTAGCATTAGTAGTAGTAGCAGTAGTAATAGTAGTAGTAGCAGTAGTAATAGTAGCAGTAGCAGTAGTATTAGTTATAGTAGCAGTAGTAATAGTAGCAGTAGCAGTAGTATTAGTAGCATTAGTAGTAGTAGCAGCAGTAGTAGCAGTATCAACAGCAGTAGTAAATAGTAGCAGCAACAGTAGTAATATTAGTAGTAGCAACAGCAGCAGTAGTAGTAGTAGAAGCAGCAGCTGTAGTAGTGGTAGTAGTAGTTGTAGTAGACAGAAGCGACAACAAAATCTATGCCTGTTAAGAAATAACATGATATGGACACACATATCTTTCATCAACATTCGCTATTTGTTGTCGCCATAATTTTTCTTCATTTGTATAGACTGTGGCACCAAGGCAAATATATTACTAAGAAGAAATTTAATTTAAGGTCTCTGTATTTGAATATTAAAATTTTTGACCAGCACAAACCTGACACCGTGATATATTAAATGATATCATAATTAGATTTGAAGCTGCTCAATATTCACACAGATGCTTTCCAGTTAACTGAAATAACTAAATAATTATGCATAGGTTTTACAGTGACCAATTTTTTTTTCTTGACATTCCACAGCCATTTTAAATTTCAACTGCTAAAATTATGAGCTTATCTGAAAAACACCCTATTGAGAAGAAAAATAAAAATTTTAAATAAGAGGTAAAGTTGATCTTGGATATGGGGCATTTAGCTAATTCCAAACTTAAGACCTGTATTTAATCAATGTTAAATTCAGTGGCCTGGATTTAATCCACGGGACTCCTTAAATTTACCAACAAATATAAACAATTGTTTAGCTTTCTGACACAAACCCAGTTTGGTTATTAATGTTTGTGATTGGCAAACTCATGAAAGTATAAGAAGAATTGTTGGAGGGGGGAACAAACCTTCAATCAAGCAATCATATCAACATCTATCAGACGACAAAACGCAACGCACCATGCGATAATAAAGTAATGTCAGTTAATTAAGGTATTCGAATAGTCCTCAAAGAAATTCTGTAATCATGATGCTTCGCAACTCTCTGACAGACCGCGACATTACATTACATTACATTACAGGCATTTAGCAGACGCTCTTATCCAGAGCGACGTACAACAAGTGCATTAGTTCAAGGTGCAGAGGTGCAAAAGAAACACACTAGAGTGAAGTAAAGATCGTAGTGCCAGAAGTGACCACATAGATCAGGACTCCAATCCTGTAGAGTAACCTGTTCAGCAAACAAACAATCAATCCTGCCAAGTACAAACTAGCACCGGTAAAGCGTGCTGCGCTTTAATGTGGGCGTGGATGTCACATCAATCACGGGGCTCAAGACATCCACAAGTCCTTCAGAGGCGGTGATGAGCATCCGCCAGAACCGCGATAACGACTCGCGCAGGCCGGGGGACACGTGCCGCGTGGGGGGGAAGGCCCGAAACCGCGCGACTACCGTCGCTAAAGTGCTAATTGCACCGCTAGGGGATCACCGCGGCTCTGCAGAGAGGAGGAGGCAGACGCCAGACAAGGTCAGAGAGCGTAGCTGTGCAGGGGGGGGGGAGGCAGGGATGGCGGGAGTGCGGGGGGGGGGGGGGTGGAGGGAATCTAGCCGAAGCCGCGGCGGATATCTGTGAGTCTGTCTCCGCTCCGTCTCGCTCGCGTTTCGGTGATCCGTGTAAACGGCTCGGCGTCCGGGCCGCGGCCGGCAGGGAGGCCGGGGCGGTAAGCGGTGCCTCAGACGTCCCGGGGTCCCGCGGAGCGGGGGGGAAAGGGCGGCGCTCAGAGCGCTGAGGCGGGTGCGGGCGAGCACAGCGGGCTGAGAGGAACACTGTGCAGCGTGGGCTGAGAGGAACACTGCGCGGCGCAGGCTGAGAGGAACACAGCGCGGCGCAGGCTAAGAGGAACACTGCGCAGCGCGGGCCAAGAGGAACACTGCGCGGCGCAGGCTGAGAGGAACACTGCGCGGCGCAGGCTAAGAGGAACACTGCGCAGTGCAGGCTAAGAGGAACACTGCGCAGCGCAGGCTAAGAGGAACACTGCGCAGCGCGGGCTAAGAGGAACACTGCGCGGCGCAGGCTGAGAGGAACACTGTGCGGCGCAGGCTAAGAGGAACACTGCGCAGCGCAGGCTAAGAGGAACACTGTACGGCGCAGGCTGAGAGGAACACTGCGCAGGCTGAGAGGAACACTGCGCGGCGCAGGCTATGAGGAACACTGCGCGGCGCAGGCTAAGAGGAACACTGCGCGGCGCAGGCTGAGAGGAACACAGCGCGGCGCATGCTAAGAGGAACACTGCGCAGTGCGGGCTAAGAGGAACACTGCGCGGCGCAGGCTGAGAGGAACACTGCGCGGCGCAGGCTGAGAGGAACACTGCGCGGCGCAGGCTGAGAGGACCACAGCGCGGCGCAGGCTGAGAGGAACACTGCGCGGTGCAGGCTGAGAGGAACACTGCGCGGCGCAGGCTGAGAGGAACACTGCGCAGCGCAGGCTGAGAGGAACACTGCGCAGGCTGAGAGGAACACAGCGCGGCGCAGGCTGAGAGGAACACTGCACGGCGCAGGCTGAGAGGAACACTGCGCAGGCTGAGAGGAACACAGCGCAGCGCAGGCTGAGAGGAACACTGCGCAGCGCAGGGTGAGAGGAACACTGCGCAGTGCGGGTTCCGTTTCAGAACGTTAGCACGACTGCGTCTGCTATCCCGCGCGCTGAAGGCCATTACCGCTGAACCCAGACAGAGACAGGGCCAGCCCCTCTCCAGAAGGCTGTGTGTGTGAGTGTGTGTGTGTGCGTGCGTGCGTGTGCGTGTGTGGTTGTGTGTGTGTGTGTGCATGTGTGTGTATGTGTGGGCGTGAGTAGGTGTGTATGAGTGTGTGTGTGCGTGCGTGTGCGTGTGTGCAGGTGTGTGTGTGTGTGTGTGTGTGGGTGCGCGCGTGTGTACGTGTGTGAGTATGCATGTGTGCGTGAGTGTGCATCTCTGTTTGTGTTTGTGTGTGTGTGTGTGCATCTGTTTGTGTTGGAAGGCAATCAAAGGGCCACCGCAGAGGTAAAATGATAAATCTTGGTAATTCCAATGGCCCTCATCCAGACTCTTTCAGGGCGGGAGAACGTGAGGGCTTGGGGGAGGGGCCAAGAGGGAAATCACTGCGGGTGGTCACCATGGCCACAAACTTCAATAAGCGCAGAACCGTGCGCTCGGACCGGGCCAGCAGGGCAGCGACTCCGCGCGCTTTCTTTTGTTTTCGGCCGATTAATCTCGCTGGCCTGAGCGTTGATTATAAATAACCATCGACAAACTCCAGTAATCCCCCACTGTGCCCAGAAGACAGCGACAAATTGTTCCACTAATCAGGCAGTCAGTGAAAATGGATGTGTTTGATGAGAGATGTAGCGATTGAGAGGGATGGAGGAACTCGCATGAAAGGAGGTGTTTTTTTTTTTCTGACTCCCTTTAAGCCGTTCCCGGTGATTAAGCATGACAGCCATTCTGTGTCTTTTTCAGCACAAAGACTGGTAAGTGTTTCAGCAGCCGGGACACAGAAGAAAGGGACAACCTCTTAGATATTCCCCAGAGGCTCCCTGCTCCACCGAGGCTGTGTAATCGCTTCCTGCTCACACCGCGCCGAGGTGATTTTACGCAAAACTACACAACGCAGGAGGCAGAAAAGGGGGAGGATTTGTCTATCCAGACTAAACACGTACATTAGAATACACTGAGACCAACAGGGCCACTGTTCATGTGTCTCATATACAAGATCTATCAGCCCACTAAGCACAATATCCATCACCCCACTCACTAACCACTATACAACTACATCCATCACCCAACTCACTAACCACAATATCCATCACATCACTCACTAACCACTAATCACAACATCCATCATCCCACTCACTAACCACTAATCACAAAATCCAGCATCCCACTAACCACTAATCACAATATCCATCACCCCACTCACTAACAATTCATCACAAAATCCAGCATCCCACTCATCACTAATCACAATATCCATCACCCCACTCACTAACCACTAATCACAATATCCATCACCCGACTCACTAACTACTGTACAACCACAACATCCATCACCCCACTCACTAACCACTACACAACCACAGTATCCATCACCCCACTCACTAATCACATTGAACTACCACAGTATCCAGAACCCTGCTATCCTGCCATTAAAGCAGAACGCTGCTCTTTGTCTACGTCTCTCCTCACAATAACCTCGGGGTTGTGAATCTTCTGCTTAAGGCCTCATTATTTCTCTCCTGAACGTCTCCGAACCGCAGTAATTCTCACCTGTGCCACGCAATTACGTGGGAATGCCTTCAAATTAGCGACCGCGGCGCCTGCCATAATTACCGCTAAAGGAACGCGCGGAGATGCTAATCCAGGGCCTCCGGAGGATTAGCGCTGCACATTAGAGTAATAACGTTTCAGCGAAGATTACAGAGCCGAGAACAGCCTTGCCTTGGGTTACTGCCTCCACGGTGGCATGGGGGGAATAAATATCTCTGTGTGGAGAACCTGTGGCGGATCGTGCTAATGAAACTGTGCCGGGCCCTGCGATGTGCGGGGCATTTTGCCGTTATCTCTCGACCGTACTCCGAGTGGCACCCCTAAGAGGATTCTGCACTTGAGCCGACCCAAGTACACATATCAGTGTGTGGCAGAACACCAGGGGGGTTTAGTGGCAAGGCTGAGTCAGTAAGAGTCTCAGCCAGTAAGAGCCTTAGCCAATGACAGACTCAGCCGATGAGAGCCTCAGCCAATGAGGGACTCAACCAATGAGAGCCTCAGCCAATAAGGGACTCAGCCGATGAGAGCCTCAGCCAATGACAGACTCAGCCGATGAGAGCCTCGGCCAATGAAGGACTCAGCAAATGAGAGCCTCAGCCAATGACTGACTCTGCCAATGAGAGCCTCAGGCAATGACGAACTCAGCCAATGAGACTTGCAGCCAGTTAAAGCCTCAGGAGCGGGCAGCCTCAGTTGATGACTACCTCAGTCAACAAAATGCTTTTGTAATAAAACTACTCATGTACAAGGGCTCCACAATATGAATCTGCATTTTTGTTGTTTTTAAAAAAAATAATAATTTACTAAAAAACAGCCTGCATTGTCATGACATAGACCTGCACCCTAACGATGTTACAGGTGAAAAAAGAATGTGTGAATAAAATTATTTTCCTGACAACACTTAGGAATGTGTGCTGAAAACCTTAAAAGCATGTAGTAAATGGTGAAATAAGGACAGGCCAGTGCAAAGTTGCAACTAAATAAGGTTTCCCCAAAGCGAGTGACCTTCAGGAGGTTTGCTGAGGTGGGTGGGTTCACCATCTGGAGAATGATTTGCTTCATTACTGTGAGGCCAATTCCGCTCACTCTCTCTCTCTCTCACACACACACACACACATACACACACACACGCATATGCTCACACAGACACACACACTCACACATACAAGCGCGCACACACGCGCGCACACACACTCACACACACACGCTCACATCATATACACACATGCACACACTCACACAGACACACACACACAAATGCACTCACGCTCACACTCACACCACACACACACTCACACACTCACACCATACACACACACACTCACCCCCCCCCCCCCACACACACACACATTTAACACAACTAAAAGCAAACAATAATCCGTAATGAAATATGAATTTCTGCAACAGAAATACTAACAGAGACACATGGGCAGTGAGAATATTGTGCCACTGCAGCATTATCATTATTTGAAACAAAAGGTGCAGTTACTGAAAATTACAACAATTATCCTCCAACACTTTCTCACTATAATTCTCACACACATTTTTGTAAAAAAATTTCTGGCACATCAGCATTGCAACAGTGTTATTTTTCAGTTAGAATGGGAGACATTATTTAATGTGCACGCCACCAGTTTTATTTACATGTCTGAGTCTAGCTATTTACTTTCAGCGGGTTCAAAATCCAGTCTCTACTGAGGAATGGATTCAATTAGTAATCGTCTTTAAATTGACTAAAAATGAAAGGCAGAGTTTGTGAAGAAAAAACACTCTTGTATTTATTTTCAAGTCAAACATTGATTGGATACTGCTTTGCTTGTGATTTCAGCTGATAAATAATAAATTAATGATCATTTGAAAATGAATAAATGCCTATGACTAGGCTTTATGAGCATTTCCATTTCATTTACAGCCAATGATATCAATCATATCGTCATAATCTAACCTTCTGATGCTGATAAATGAGTGTTTTAGCCCCTACTGGCCAATATTGGCATGACCTCAATATTACCACCTAATAGGGGCCATTGAGAGATATATATATATATATATATATATATTAGGTTCTGTAAAATTCCATTCAGTTGTACATTAATGTGTAAATGACTAGAGATACAGATAAACCTCTACAAAGGCCGTGATGGTTTGCACTGGCTGATGGGAGTTTACAGAGCCACACAATACGAAATGGTAGATAAGAAAAGATCCTGCATTTTCAGACATGGATGGATGATTAACAAGACAGACTTCCGACCGATTTCACAGTGGGGTGCGGTTAATCGCCACAAATCTATTTAGAAGCAGTTACTTCAATGGGCTGTGCTGAAAATTGGTTTATTGTTCACATTGCCACTAAAATCCCAGCCTGTAAGTCACAGGGGATTGCTATAGCACATCAGCCTTCTTCCTCAGCGTGCTGTTCATTAGCCCATGGGGAGTAAACATCTTTCAGCATCAATTACCGACAATCTACAATCAACCATCTCACCTAACTGTGCACTCAGTCAGTTAGAAAATCAATTGTGGATTTTCAGATATCCAATTGGAGACTCGCCTGACATTGCATCAACAAACAATTTCACCAGTTAGGAATAATAAATCAAGCCTGGTTCAGTCATTATTAACAAAACAGCAAACAGGCCATTTGTTAAGATGTTGTTGATCCAGTGTGTATGTGTAAAACATATCAACAAGCGAAACAGAATCATTTCAGAATTGCTAATGCTTATGCGTGCCTCAAAGACCGTTAGAACTGTTCGCATATTTTTGAATATATGTCACTGACTCAAGTTTCTGCAGTTTTGACCTTTGCCAAGTCTTGCCATGCTGTTCTGAGCGTAGTAATATACCACTCCAAGCTGCATGACAAAATTAATAAAAGCAATCAACAGTGTTTTAAACAGGAAGCATGGTCAAAAACTTAGAAAGACGTGAAACTAATTAAAGTAATTTACAATCGGTATTTTTGCCAAAAAATATGGGAGCTGAAGAAATTTTAAGGAACAATGACTGCATGTCCAATATCAGCATTAATAACCCTGTGATGTCCTTGATGTATGGATTTATTATACAATTAATTTGTTATGGTTTGTAGAGCATTAAGGAGAAATGCTAGCCTTTAAAATGGGTTTGCTCTCAGCCCTATAAGCTTTGATGTTCATCACTGGACTTCCTCTGAGTATATAGATAGCAATCACTTAAGCCCATTGCATTCTTACTGTTCCATTTCCAACTTAATACCTAAGACCATGCGTAAGAACCAAGAACCGACCGATCAAAGAACCAAGACACCAAATCCCTGAAAGTGAATACAGCCCTAAAAATTTGGAAACACTGTACTAAAAAAATTGAGGAAAAATTGTTGAGAGTTTTATAGGTAATACATTTGTTCACTAAGATTTACGAGTGATAAGAGACCGCATAAATAAACTGAAGAGGCAGAAACATCGGCCACTAACGCCGTTTTCCATTACAAAGCCTGGCTGTCCTCCATGTCCAGCCTGAGGCTGTCACCATGCACTGGAACTACACGTCCACAGGGCCTGCGGCCTTTGGTTTTCACCTTAACCTCGGCAGCCAATCAGAGCCCTGGAAAACCGGCGGGCTGTTAACTGTGTAACCAGCTGTTTAATTGGTGGATGCAGGGATGAGCGGCAGGGTAAACCAGCAGTGTCCACGGCTCTCTAGGGCCAGGACTAGAGGCCCCAGCTTAGAGGTGTAACTGCAGCTGATCGCTACCAGGGCTGCGAAGAAATCGCCAAGCAACAGGACAGGAAAACAGACCAACAGGAAAGGAAAGATGGGTAAACATCAAGAAGGGGTAAAGTCTTGCGGCAACAGTGGGGGCAGTGTCACTTTTACCTGCAACGGGATATGACTCTTACATATATAACTTTTTAAACTTTTCTTACTCCAAAGGAAAAAATTGGAATAGCTGTGAAAACTACGTCTTGTTACTCCCTGGCCTTGCTACCTCAGCTGGCCGCAAAGTCCATTTCTGGTAAAAGGACATTATTTTTCCCTTTCACACTGTCTTCATCTTGTCACGTACACAAATAGTTAAAGAGAACCTACCTTCTGTGTTTTCTTGTGAGCAGCTGTAGGTGATTAATGTGAGGAGGCCGATCCCTGTCCCCAGCCATGTGAAGACCCACCAACCACGTCGCATCTTCTGTCAGGTGTTACTGTGGCGCCACCTGGAGGGGTGGAGGGGTAGAGCAGCATTGTTATGTACACACCAGTGATAACAGACCTGTAGAGCAGCACCTTTACTGTATGTACACACCAGTGATAACAGACCTGTAGAGCAACACCTGTACGTACACACCTGTGATAACAGACCTGTAGAGGAACACCTTTGCTGTATGTACACACCAGTGATAACAGACCAGTAGAGCAACACCTGTACGTACACACCATTGATAACACACCCAGAGAGAAAAACCTTTACATACACACCAGTGATAACACACGTGGGGACCAACACTTTACGTGCACATCAGTGATAAAAGACCTGGAGAGCAACACCTTTACGTACACACTAGTGATAACACACCTGGAGAGATGCTGAAATATGCTAACACTGGTGTCAATGCTAGAATTAGTTCATCCTACATCTCATGAGTGTCAATTGCTACCACAGTGAACACAGCGGGATTTCATTGCCTCAAAGTAAATGTATTCTATCAAATACAGTCAACCGGATCGAAGGACAAAGCCATCTCTTGTGTTTTTAACAGGAGAGTGTTACAAGTAGAACATTTCTTTTTAACGCATAATGATCGGTAGTTACCTAATAAGTAGTTACCAATAAGAAGGAACTAAGCTAGCAAATGCAAAAAATAGGCTAAATTCTCAAACACACACACACACACACACACACACACACACACGGGCAAAAAAAATCAAACAACGCTGCAGTGTTTAATCACGTGGATTTAGCGAGATATATTTACCCAATAAACACCCCGACCTCAGACTGACAGGCGAAGGAATTACGCGAAGACAAAAGCAACCTCCTGGATCACAGTGTCGTAAGGCGAGTCAAGGCTGGCGACTCTCACGCTTTGGGCGTGAGACACACACACGCTCCCAGGCTCTGGTGCTCTCACGCTAACCAAACACGTCTCACACCGAATAAAGAAGAGCTCAGCTAAAGACAAACTCATTAAACCCCCCCCCCCTCCTCCTCCTCCTCCTCCTCCTCCTCCCCCAGGTCTGCAATCACGATCTTTCTCCACCCCCACCCCCCCCCCCCCACCTCCAAGCCTTTCTCTGTTCTGTCTGCAGCGAAAAGGGGGCAGAGACGTGAGTCACACAGGCTGGTGCAGCGAAGCACACGCTCCCATTGCGGGGCTCGACTGGCGCTCAGGTCTGAGTTTCTGCGGCTGTACGAACTGCACCCCGTCTCTGTTAACCGAGAAGAGGGGCCGTCACACACCTGTGATGTCATCCATCACCTGCACCCAACAAAGCGGAAACCTTGCTCACACTCACCTTTGCCCGTGGAGACACTGGGTATGGTCCTAAGTTCTGCAGGTATGCTCTCTGTATCCTGTTTGTCAGCCGTTGCTAGAAAACACACTGTCTTCAGTGGTGAGGCAACTAAAGGCCAAATTCCGGTTCACAGGCACTGGTCCTGGTTTCAACTTTCAACGATCTGAACCAGTTTAAAAACCAGTTCAGATGAATCAACTGACCAATCAGCTGCTTGAGTGCTGAGTATTATTCTCAGCACTTTTCCAGAACCAGGGGACGTCATCCCCTGCCTAAAACTGAACAGCTGCAGCACAACCACGCCTGTGTAACTTGGCTACAATAAACATTGTTTGGAATAAAATTACAAACACGACCAATTCAATTAAATAACTGGAAAATGAACAAACAGTATAGCTGGTGGCATACTTTTTCTCTGCAGTCTGATGTTCACCTGAAATGCACCGTTTCTGTAGCCACTGTAGAACAACAAGGTGATTCGCTGCGACAAAGCCAACCTAAAATGTAACCCGACATGTGGTGCTTTTAATGATTGATGATTAAGAGGCTGTATTTGGCATCTTGTTACAGGGAGAGAGAGAGAAAAAAAAACAGCCTTCTAAAAATACAAGAAGGCTTTAACAAACACCTGAATGGCAGTTGTACTCATTAATATTTACTACTGTGCTTTTTCATTGATGTACATTTTAAAGAGTTTGAGTCAGATCCCTTTCAATTCAGTCCGTTCAAGAACCGAAGTGAAATTGAATGAATGAATTGAAAAATCTGTGTTATTGCCCTGTAATAAGCATTTTACATATTTATGAATTTAAATTCAGCGTGTACAGCCTACATCAGTGGTCTCCAACCCTGGTCCTGGAGAGCTACAGGGTCTGCTGCTTTTTGTTTTCACCTTAAAAATCAGCACCCAATTGAGACCCAACACACCAGGTGAGTTGAGTTAACTGTGTAATCAACTGCTCTAATTGACTCATGAAGTGCAGAGTCACTATGAAAACCAGCAGTCCCCGTAGCTCTCCAGGACCAGGGTTGGAGACCACTGGCCTACACGCTGCGCTTCTGATTTCCTTCGATTCCCAGCACCACCACTTCGGGATGGAATGAAAGTCCGCGACCTCCTGCTCTTGCATAACCCTGCCGGACTGCAGAAAACGGGCTTTGTGTTAAACAGACAGCCCGATCTCTTCGGCCTTTGATGCGTAACAGGCCTCCCCACGCAGCTTTCCCACGCGGGGCGTAAGAGTCTGCCATGCAGCGGGCCTTTGAAGTCTCTTCCCGCGACCGAGCCGTGACCGTGGCAACCGCATTACCGCGAGGGCGTCTGAAATTCTGATGTTCCGCCGTCCCGCGCCGCCCCCCCTCCGAATTCACAGCCGCACACCCGGAGCAGCTCCGCCGTTTCCCCCGCACACACCCCAAAGGAAAACACATTCCCGCTTTTATTTATTTTTTTGCATTAGCCTTTTTTTTTTTTTTTTTCTTTTTTTACGTGACATACATCCGACGACTTCTTGACAAATCCGATGCGTGTCGCATTTCGGTGCAAATCGGACAGACGTGGTAAATCCAAATCCGGTTTGAGTTTCATCCGGAGGTACAGCATTCTGTAGGCTCGATATTCACTTCATGCTCCAGCGCAGTGGTTCTCAAACTGGGGTCCAAGAAAAAAGGCAGGCTACATTGTTCTGATATATATTTTAATAATAAAAAATGTTTTTAATGAAAATTAAAAAATAAAACACTTTAAAACGTCCAGAAAATTAATTACATAATTTGTGACATAATTTGCGACTAATTTGTGACTCAGATTAGTGACATAATAAATACATCATTGATGAATTAACCCTGTTGATACTATTCACTTGCTCACTCACTCACTCGCTCGCTCACTTGCTCACACTCTCACTCTCTCTCTCTCTCTCTCTCTCTCTGACTCTCTCTCTTCCTCTCTCCCTGGCTGCTTAATATTCCACAGTAGACCAAAAGCAGGTGCTGCATCACTTGTTTGGCCGTTTTTCACTAAATTCCCCCGAGTACTACATTTCAATCTCCGTGAGCAATGTGGCAATGTATTGCACATGTTGGATTTTTTTATGTCTAAAGGAGAAAAAGCTCATCTCATCTGGTTTAACATAAAGAGGACAGCTATTCCGTTAATTAAACTTACTTTCATCCGACTCTCGCTTGTCAAAGGAAAATGACATGCTCAGATAACACACGGACCCGCTTAATGACTTGATTATCATTTAAAACAAACAGTCATCAGCGTGCGAGTCACTGCCGGGACAGGAGCAGGCCTCCGTTCAGTCAGCATTCCTCATTCACACTCACTCACAATGAAATTAAAGTGTTTCCTCACACGCGCGATCGCCAACAACAAAATTCATGAGAAAAACGTGAAAAATTGCACTGAGAAAAAAAAAGTCACATTAAATTGAATGAAAATGGAGGCTGAATTAAGGCCTGTGGTTTATATTTTAAAAAATGGCTTTGTTGTTAAAGTATGTTATGCTGCCCAGGGAAAGACTAAAGTGACCGCAAACAAGGCCCAAACACAAACCAAACAGGACGCAGATGCACTCGGTACCAGTACCAGTTCCAGTGAACGTGAGCTAATGATTTAAGGCCTACACACAGAAGCCTTAATACTTCTGGATGTAGAGCCAGGTACGTGTGCATCTAGCTGCAGGTACTCTACAGATCACTCACAAAGAATGTCCTCACTTTTAAACCAAACTCATTGGCTGATGCACAATATTAATCACATACAAAATAGTTAACAAAGCGGAGGCTTTCAAAAACGCACATGGTTATCCGTTATCAAGTCTGCCACAAGGGTAGCTAGCAAGCAACAGGGCGATGCATCACAGCCATAGTGTGACAATGAAGCCCAACGATGTTCGCAGTTATTGCAGTAATAACTTTATACGCTGTGGTTTCAGTGAAGCAGGACACCATGAAAAGGCACGAACAGGAACCTCAGGATAATCCCTGAGACTGCAGGAGGAGTTTTCAAAAAGAGACAGAAAATCCCGTCTTCAGAAAGCGAGCTCAGGGAACATTTTCAAAAGTCTTTTTTTTAATTTTTTATAGGACTACCTGGGGAGTTCTTCCTCCAACCGTTTCCTGGTAGTGACACGCCCGCGCGGTTCCCGTGCCGACCGCGGCGTGTGCGCGATTAACCAGGGCGGAGTAAACGGAGGGAGGGATCCCTTCTGCAGGGCTTCCGCCCTTGTTTTTATAATATAATCTGCCAGTCTGCCAGTATGCTGTCTGTCCTGTGGGTGACTGTTTTTATTGCTCTGTCACATCCGATCGCATTGCATCAACTGTATTTTATTTGGATGTTTTGCCATGTCTATGTTTGAATGTTAGAGGACCACAATGGAAATAGTAAGTCTGCTGGCTTTCATGTGTTTCTATCCTCAGAAATTTTTAAAGGATTACTGTCTGCTATGCAGTCTTGTGAAATGTCGTTTTTAAATTGTCAAATAAATAAATAAATAAATTAATTAATTAGTTCATCCTTCCCCATGTCTCATTGTGGAAGAACTCAAGCAGCTTTCAGTTTCCTCCTCTGCTGTACAAAAGGACAAATGAGGCGCTGTAGAGCAGGGTTAAAAGGAGGGACTCCTGACCGCACGTGCTCTGGAGACGCCATGTTTGCCCGCGCTTTAACAAACTGATGAACGTTACTAATACGACTTGAGCAAATTTACTTATTTAGACAAAAAAATAAGTTGTAGGCTGAAAATGGAAGAAAAACATGACTTTTTCGTAATTACATTTATAGGTTTAAAACAGTGTAAAATTAATTTTGTTAAGTCTAGAAGGAGAATCATTAATGCCATTCATCAGAAATATGATACAGTACACCATTGTCAAGCACTTTCTTTATATTAAGAGTATTGTACTCAAAGTCTAGGTTCTGCAGCTCACCCAACCATTTCTCTAACATATTCTCCCTTTCTCGGCACGACTGAAAGACACTTTCTTCGCACACAAAAGCAATTTTCTTTCTTCAACTGTCAGGGAAGATTTACATCCACGCCCATGTTAATATGGAGATTTACCTCAGAAATAAAATCCCGCAGACATCTTGCGTCTGCTCGCAAATGCAATTCCATCCCAGACAGACATAAAGCCCAGTGAACTGAAGGCACGCCATCCCGTAATATGACTCCGCGGCAAATGGTAACCGGTTTCGTGTCTTGGAGACGTTCCCTGTTCATTTTGTGACAGCCCCACTGGTAACTCTTCCAGATTTTCCCAGACTTTCCGACGTATCTTTTTGGACAGCCGCTTATCGGCACCGAAATTGACAAAGGGAATGATAACTGAATCAGCTGGATAAGTGACATCTGAATTACATCAGTATCAACCAATCAGCATTATGCAGAACCCCAACAGCAAACTCAGACGTAACAACCAATAAAGAGGTAATGGCGGGAGACTGAGGCTTCACAAACCACAAAATGTCACAAAAAAAAAAGTGTGAGAGACGCCTCCGCATTCTTCCAAAGACCTGCTGGCTTCAATAACTGCCATTTCAGGGCACTGCGCTCCCGGTAAATGAATGCAGTTTCCCTCCGGACGGCCAAACGTGCCCGTATATCCGATAACCGGTTATACGCCTGGTTTGTCACGATCAGCGGCAGGACATTGCAAGGCCTTCGCGTGGAAGGAAGAAGAATGGGCTCAGTTTACTCAGGCCACTGTTTCTGGAGTTTCCACTCATTGAAATCAAGGCGAAATGCTCGGCCTTTATTGAGGCTCAATGCCAGTTAAACATCACAGGGATGAGCTGAAGGTTTTTCGACTGCTTTTTCTCACACTTTCTCTTCCTGCTCTTTTTGGCAATTTACTATGTCCCTGTATTCAATCAACATTTGTCCTTCATTTTCACCAACAAGCAAACAAAAGCACTGTAAAAAAACACTTCATAAAGTCAGTTCGGTTTTACCGGTTTCAGTGATTGTTGAACATTCCAACGCTGTGCTTGTGAAAGAAGAGAAAGATTCTTAACGTTAACTGAACCCCAGCCTACGTGTGTCTTCTCTGCGCTATGACGCTGGCGGTAGGCCTGACGCGCAAACGGCCTTGTGCTTGAGCGCGTTCTCTCCAGACTGTGAGCGAGCGCAGGAGCTTCCCACAGGAGAGAGAGAGAGAAGACCCTCGCTCTGGAATGACATCACATAGCCTGGGATTCGGGCAGGAAGCAGCCGGATAATGAACCAGATCAACTGAACTGAACATTCTAATTCAGACGTAATAATCACTACTGGTAACTGAAAGCGATTAGTTCTAGAACACTGACCTAGAATTTTGAAAATCATTCCAAAAAAAAAAACCTACTCTCAAAAGGACCAAACGCAAAATGAAACATTCAGAACCAGGTAGTGCGAGCCCTGAGCAGGAGACCAGGGCACCGGTCCAACCGCACTGCACTTTTCATGAAGGGCGGCCGCTGAGCGGTGACACACAAAACCCTCCTGAAAACCGCACACCGCCCGTCCCCAGGTGGAAGGGGACACCTGAGCGCAGTCAGAAACGCAGAGTCACGCCCTGCTCTCTTCCTTAAGCAGTCATCTCCAGAAGACCTGATTTTCCCCAGCCTGCCAAACCTCGAGAGCTGAACAGAGACGCAAACACCCAACGACACATTTCTGACAGCCGACAGATTGGTTAGGACTGCATTATTTATCCAAGCAGGGAATAACGGCACTAAATGGAATTTATTCATTTTAATTTATTCATTCGTTTTAGGACACTGTACTTTTGCCTGGACGTTGACTGGCACTTCATTATTTGAAATGTTCTCTGTGAATGTTTCCGTTTCCACTGTGTAAGCATTTTTGTTTTGTTTTGGTTTTCTTTTTGCCTACTGCAAGTAATAGTTAACTTGATTGGCAATGGAAAAACTAAACTATTTTCTCTACTTGTAATTTCAAACTATTGCTGGAATCTAAACAGTCTGTCTTGTGCCCTGTGCTGTATTCATAGCTCATAATGCTTCACAAGTTGCCCTGTGAGAGCGTTTGATTCAGCGAAATAATAACACATTATTTAACTCATATTAAATTCCTCCCTTAGGTCCCAAGTGCTGCGCCATCCGCTCACGTGTGATCCCACAGCAGATGGCTCGATGGCTCGAGCAACAGCGAACGTTCATAGATCAGCCCTCAAGGCCTCCTCCCTTTGTAATTAATACACTGAGATCAGCACAAACAGATTCCAATTCCCCGATGTCAACACAACACGTTTGTCTCACAAAGTACGGGCGTTGAACTATTTAGCGTGCAGTCGGTGTAACGATCCTGCACACGCCGCCGTGAGGGATCTTACCTGCCGCATCGCTAGTTCTGAACGCCGGGAAAGTCCGGTGAAGACGGGAGAAGCGCTTCCACGCCGCTCGAAGCGTCCATGGCTTTCGGCCGCCTGCGACCGGAAAGCCGACCCGTGTCTCGTTCGTCGCCGGCGTCTCGTTGCCGGGGGGGGGGGGGGGGGGGCGCGGCGGTGTTTCGGGTTGCCGAGTTCGCGGTTTCGCGATCAGCGCGCGCCCCCTTCGCTGGCGTCACGCGGCTGTCGTGGAAACCGGACGCTGCGGTAACCCGAACCGGCGGCCAAACGTCACACCGCCGTATCGCTTCCTCCTCGATCCCTCTGCGCTTGCACGGCTGGGACTCTGGGTAAGTTTGCATCGGGTAGGGGGACTATTTCCTAATGTGCTGTACCCCTTACCTGGTTGTCAGGCAACCGTCCCTGAAGACAGAATTACGTATTTGAGTATTACCTGCCACAAGCACTGTGGGGTGGGGGGGGGTCGGTTGTCACTTACTTATTTTTTTATTTTCTTTAAACCATAGAAAGAACCACAGATATGTCCAGTGAAACTCCTCTTCTGCCCAAAATAATTTAATGTAAAAGATAATGGAAGTGAACCATACTCAATGAGGTCATAGTTAAAGCACACATTTCTATCAGGCTGACATTTTGTAAATTCTCTTTGCGGAACAATTTGCCAGCGCCTTTGTCAATGTACAGAAGGAGCAGCGCTGTTTGGGTCGGGCACATGTGGTTAATTTCCTAAATGAACTGTGCAAATGACTCATGAAACTGCAGCAACGAAGAATCTGAACAGGGTGAACAAATTAATCTCATACTTTTATTATATATATATATATATATATATATAAAATATAGCGCCACAAAGAAAGGAATACATTATTCAATTGAAGCGCTTTTCCAGCTGGATGTAATGGCTTTGAACCTTCCAGCTAATTTGAACTTTTCTCTTTTTAACCATTTTTCCTTACTCTTCAATAGATTTTTTTCCCCCACATGAATAATATTTTATCCATTTTTTTTGATACCAAGGCTGTATGATCTGCCTCTCAACGCTGTAAAGGAACAGCAGTCATTTCCAGTAAAACAGGCACAGGCAGGGAAAGAGGCAATGGGTCAAAGTCAAAATTAATCACTTTTTGCCGTTAGTGATGCAAAGGGTCTTTCTTATGGATACATACGCAGTCTATGAATAGTCCTTCATTAGAGCCATATAACTCCATTATAAAGACAACACAGCTCCTTCACAAGAGCAACCAAGACTTTCATTAATGCCTCTGCCTTTGTCACATGGTATGTCAGTTATGTCACTTGCTATTGTAAGAAACTCCTCAGATACACCAAAAAGCGTCAAGGTCACCAACTGTAAGACACCAGAACTTATCACATCAAGATCACCAACTGTAAGACACCAGAACTTATCAAGGTCAACAACTGTAATAAACCTCTCTGACACACCAAAAAACCTCCACCCTAAAAACCGATTCCCCAGGCCGGGGGCTGTAAACAGAAGCTGATAATTGTGAGGTGTGATGGGAGCGGTTATCACTCATGGGCTGACTAGCCCGCTAGCGTTTTAATAAAACAGGAATCATAGACGACTTAATGAGACGAGCTAAATCATTTTGGATTTGCTTTCCGCTGTGGGTTTGCTCTTCACACAAAAAAGTAACATCTTGACCTCAAGCGGCCGAACGGCCTCCCTCATCTGACGCTACGCTCAACCATGCACCGTGCATCACGCGGAGATTTTCCAAGACAGTCAAAAATCAGCTTATTGCACATTTTCAGTGCATTACAACCACCTCACAAACACATATTACTGTACTACAATACTGCATACAATACCTAGCAACAGTTCATCTGGCAGAGGTGTGGCTTGGTGTTAATATATACATAGACAACACTGGCCTGGGGAGTGAAAGTACGTCGGATTTTCCATCAATGAATATATTGGAGTAGCAATGTGGGGGGGGGGGCGCATTCTGGTTGTTAGACACGTAACCATTACTGCATAATACGAGGATGGCATAACACAAAAACCTTTACAAAATACAGAACAATATACAATATACAGTATACAGTATCTGCTGTTGCTGTGTGTGTGTGTATGTGCGGGTGTGCGTGTGTAACCTCATGTCAAACCCATCTGAGCAACATCCTAACCTTATCCTAACGCCACCCTGACCCTTTAATAACCCCAATTTAATCCCACCCGAGCTTTATTCTAGCCCGATACGAACATCATTCCATACTTTGAACTCAATCCAATCCTGCGTACAGCCCCCATTCTGGTCCTGTCTGATGCCTGTCCCAGCCCGTTACATCACGCTCCGAGACGTTCCCCACAGAGAACGCGCAGAAAGCAGTCCCCGGCCGCATCACATTCTTCAGAGCCCTTCCGTCCGTACGCCAAAACTTTTAGACAGTTAAAATCTGTCAGCCAGTAAATGGACCAATTCATCAAAATAACTAATGCAAACACATCGAATGAGCTGTCAGCCAGGAGCTGTAAATGTTTCTGAAAAGGTCTGTCAAAGACAGAGACGTCAGTCCACGCAACGTTTCATTTCCACTCGAAGCGTTCCCTGTGTCACCATCACACACTGAAACCGAAAGTATTCAGCCAGAGGGATACGGGTTTAAATCCCAGGTGTGACACTGCCATACCTGGGAGTGGCGGTGTCACTTTACGCTTACATAAGCAACTTAACCTAAACTGGGTGAATGCAATTGAAGAATAAACAGATACTATTGCATTTAAGAATATAGGTCCAGTCATATTAGAAACATATATTCAGACACGGGCATGTGCACACACACACACACACACACACACGCGCGCACACACATACAGACATGCTCTCCCTCCTCCAGACAAATGCACCCAGATTCAGGTCAAAAACAGCAATAGCTGTTTCGTAATTATAACACTGGCAAGTGAATGTTACTTTCAGAACACCAGAATCTGATCAGCAGAACCCTTAACATCGATACCGTTAATTTGCATGTACTGAAATTAAATATGCGAGAACAAAATAAGGAGGGGGGCGAATTTGGTTGCGATGCTGAGGACACTGGGATATGAGGCTGAGATTGGACACCGGAGGATCACCTGGTCATCATACGCCTACCATAGATAGAATCATACGCCTACCATAGACAGCATCATAGGCCTACCATAGATAGCATCATACGCCTGCCATAGATAGAATCATACGCCTACCATAGATATCATCATAAGCCTACCATAGATATCATCATACGCCTACCATAGATAGCATCATACGCCTACCATAGATATCATCACACGCCTACCATAGATATCATTACACGCCTACCATAGATAGCATCATACGCCTACCATAGATAGCATCACACGCCTACCATAGATATCATTACACGCCTACCATAGATAGCATCATACGCCTACCATAGATATCATCACACGCCTACCATAGATATCATTACACGCCTACCATAGATAGCATCATACGCCTACCATAGATAGCATCAGCCGCTCCGGGTAACGGCTGCCAGATGCTTCAATTTGCAGGTTAATTTAAAAGCCCGTCCCACCCCCCCCCCCCCCCCCCCCAGGTCTACTTTTCCCTGCGCCGGTAAAAACGTCCAGGTGGCCGAATCAGGAGGACAAACGTCCTGGAACAGCTGATTAAAGGAGCCCGATCTGAAGGGGGGGGGGGGGGGGGGGGGGGCGCTCCGGGTAAAGAAACGTTTGCTTTCGCGGACCGAGAGCGAGCGCGACGGACCCAATTACTCAGGGCCTGAGGGAGACGGCCGAAGACGTCGCGCTGATGAAGGTAAATCACTCCTTTTCGGCGGGCCCCGCGACGCCCTGCCCAATCAGAGCGGAGGAGGCGAACGCCTGCACCTGCCGCACGCGCGAGGAGGACGATGCGCAGGCAGGGATCCCGCCTCGGACAGCAGGCAGCGGAAAAACAGATGGATAGAGCAAAATCATTTTACGCATCGCTGCCTTCAAATCTGCCTCAATCTAGCGGTAAAAAGGTTGTTCCAGCCCAGCCCAGACTTAGCAACAAAAAAAATAATAAAAAATACAATCATATTTTCCTTTCAAGTAAGAAATCAGGCAATTTGTTTGAATAATGTTAGCACACCGTTTGCATTTCATTTGTCTTGCTGTGATAAAAATCAATCCGTCTGACTTCAGTTTGGTCCGTTGCATTTATTCACATTTACAAAAGTCAAACTGGTGGAAGTTTTGATTTCACTTGAGTGGCTTCAGGCTTCCTGAAAATAACCGGACCAGAATTCAGTGCGATGACATAATTAACAAAACTCCCCGAACCCAACAAATTATAGATCTACACTTGATAGATCTATGCTTTATGAAACCAGGAGGCATTTTGTTCATTAGTATTTCACCTTTCCTGTCTTATTAATAGCTGAGCCTTTTAAGGATAGAAGTGATAGTATAGAAGCCTAGGGCGAAAGAAAGGATGACCATTAGCTTAAAAAAATGAATAGAGAGTACATTCAAGAACTTTCTTAATTACATTTTTCAACATTATGAGAGTGAAAGTGAGGCTAGTGTAAAATATTACGAAATGGGCTACGATACATTACATTACAATCACGTAGCAGACGCTCTTACCCAGAATGACTTACAAAAGTGGAGTGAACGTTAGTGTTCAGTCTCAGTAACACTGAAGTGCAGAAGGCCCGTTTATAATCAACGAGTGTAAAGTTAGTAAAACCGATAATTAGTGTTGCAGGCAAAAGCAAATACCACAGGACTCCTACTATATATATAATAACTATTTCAAAAGTAAATAAACAGAGAGAGCTAAAGTATCCTTGAAAATCAGTGCTGAAGAAGTGAACTTTACAACAAAGCATTATGCAGTTCCTACCTACTGTAGCTACGCTGGAGTAAAGACGACTTCTTTATCTTCAAAAAATGTGGTGTTAATATTCTCTAACAAAGTATTATGCTAATTCCTGGTTTAGAAAGTTAAATTCCTCTTCAGTACTTTGTTCTGATCACCTGAATTTGCTCATTGGCACAGTTCTTCTGCCAGGAGGTAGAACTAATTTGCGAAATCAGCTGGCTGAGTTCACGGGTGGAAGAAACACATGGCAGGACGTTTACTTTCTGACTCCTGAAATGTCCACCTTTGTGTTCTGTAGAGGACGCTCAAATGCCAAGGCATTGGCCTGAACTCTCCCGGTGCAACGATGCGAATGGATCATTTTCACTCACCCCACATTGACAGAACACTGACACTTCGTCTTTTGAATCCTGAACAACAAACTGCCTGTTCAGTCGAACATCTTTGATCACTTAAACACACAGAGAATGCGGCTGCAAGCAAAATACATTTCGGTGTCGATGAAGCCTTGTGAAATTGAAACAGAGGAGTCACAAATCACATTGATTGGCCCTCTCAGCTTGTTTTCTCTTGTTACACTGGATTGACAGTAAAGTGATTAATCAGCCAATTAATCAGTACCACTAAATCTCTCTCGCACACAACAGTTGTTGCGGCGGTATCTTTCAGCTTCTTCAGATTGCAATATGGCACTGTCCTGGCACATATCGACTGATTATTTCACCGTGAGGGCAAGATTAAACTTCCTTGTTTGCAAGTAGGACAGGTCGGTGAACTCAAGATAAATGACTTTGCAGAGACTGTGCAGTAAAAAATGTTCACGAGTGTCTGAATTTTTGAATTTTTCTGAGTAGGTTCATCTCCTCACACCCACAAAGCCCTTGTGGTAACATAGCAACAGGACAAGTGTTGTCTTTGTAGTAATGGAACAGACTATTACCCAGTTGAACTGTCTTATCATTTTCATAAAATAACAACATGTATAGATGTTATTTTATTAAAATTATAATGTCAACACACAAAATTTAAGCTCACAAACCGATTAACTAATAAACCACGAACTAATTTAGAGATCAGTGTGGTAAAGTGTATATCGGAAAGGGGCCTATTACTGACACATGCTTTTGGGTTAGGAAAAACAGCAGATGACTGGTCTTAATAACATATCGACAGTCAAGAGTTAGTTAATAGTTAGTTCATAGTTAACTGACACTTATTTTGTCCTCAGGTTGAAGAGTATTTGAAAGATCCGAGTTGTAAAATAAATGTCAAATATACAGGAAAAGCTTCTGGCGCCTTCTGAAATTGGAAGTGAATGAATGAGAAAATAGAAAATAGGCCTTCGGTCCACATAGAGTACCACACTCTGATGTGTTCTGCACAAAAGATCACAGAAACGGGAGACTCTGGGGGTTGTTAAGTTTTAACACATAAAAAATGGAAATTCCACGAGGTCTGGAAAGGTCTCGTAGTTTACAGCATAAGAGAGGAAAGTGAGTTTCTTCAACACTGGGTCTGTTTATCGCAGAGCAATTCTCAAAAAAAAGAAAAAAAAGAAATGTTTCTCGCAGATAATGGACTGCGTACTGTACAAACAAGGTCCTTTCAGGTTACAGACTTAAACCAGGTTTTGTAGAGGGGGTAGGCGGTGGTGGTGAGGAACCAAGGCAATGAGGGGCTGTCTTTAAATCCGCATTTCTCTTCACAGTTTAGTTCTCCAATAACAGACTGTATTTATGGAGGATATTCCACTATGAAGGGGGGGAACTGACCACAACCACCACCAACGTGCCACTGTATAATCAGATTAACGCACTGATTGGTTCAGCAGATTCAAACATGGATAGGACATGTTCCTCGTGGTCCAGCTGACCAAATACTACAACTGTATTTTTTTAGACACAGAAACATTTAAATGATTTGATGTCTCTTTCTTTTTTTGTGGCCATGTCCTTAGATGAAAACCATTTTCTTCAGATTCAAGTTAACACCAACGAGTGTCACATGTATGTCTTTTCACACCAATTTGACTTGGCATCTAATCAAGTCTAATCACTAAACCACGCTGTATGTGAGACAAACACGTTTTTAAGTGAATTTGCTTCCACGTGTATCCTTGTTACTGGTAAACACAATCCAACAGGAGTGACAATGGCAAATGATATATCAAAGCAAAACACAACAGAGTGACTCACCAACTCCTGTGGTTAAAGAGCACAAACAAGCCAGCGGGTCGATTAAAAGTAATAACCGCCACAGGTGTTCTGGATGTCCTGCGTAAGCCACATGTAGTGGAAGCACAGCACAGTGTTCGAGTCTGCAAAGAGCCTCCGTTTGCTTCCTGTCTCCAGCATTCCTCACCTTGCATTTGTTTTTTAAATATATATATATATATATTTCTATGGGCCTTATCAGAATGGACAGTGTAGAGAGGCAGGAAGAGAGAGAGAGAGAGAGAGAGAGACATGAGACAAAGGTTGCGCGATCGGATTCGAGCCAGCCACGTTGTGGCTCGTAATGAGCATGTGGACAGTGCTATACACTACAGGCTACACCACGAGGCACCCCTCTTCCTCTACATCTGTTACACATCTTTCATTTTGCATCAATCGGGGGGACGATGCAACATGTGTCTATACATTCTGATACAAGCTGTTATTAAGATATATATATATATATATATATATATATATATACACACACATATATATATATATATTTTTTTTAAATGACAAATTTTTCTCAAAATATTCAAGGCTGCCATTTTAAAAATAAAAAAAAATCCTGATCTAAAGGTTTTGTGGATGTTCCAGCTAGTGGGGCGGCGGTATAGTATAATGCGTAAGGAGCTGGTCTTGTAACCTAAAAGGTCACAGGTTCAATTCCCAGGTCGGACACTGTCCTTGTACCCTTGGTCAAGCTACTTCACCCGTATTCTTTCAGTATATGTATATGTCTCCCAATTTATCTCACATTGTATTCCCTTGCGTGTCTGCAATTGGGCTATTTCCACCACCTCGCCTCTTCAGGTAGGCCTACGGTAGCCATTTTGTTCTTTTGAGAAATATCTATCCCCTCCACAACGTCGCAACTTTTTGTCCTATCATGTTCTCGTGTTAAAATATCCCTCACCCGCTACCTATCGGTTCAGAAGACAGATTGCTGCCTTTAATGATTAGTTTTATGATAAAATTTATCAGTCTGTAATGCAGGCCAACATGCACTAATTAGGAATACACCCAGGTGACAGGAAGATTTATTTAATTTGTAATTCATTGTTCAATAACAATTTGACACATTTACATTACAGTTAATTTTGCATAGCATCACAGTACGGTTTGCGAGCGCAACATTCACTATTCACAAGAGACTAATTGGTACTGCAGTGTTGCCAAGCTAAAGTTTTTCAATGAGGGCTTCATGACTGGGTGCTGTCCCTAAAATAGTAAATTTGACTTGTTTTGCGATTTATATGGGATTCGTTGAATAGCGTATTGTAGGTGACACTTTGTGGGAAGTGCCATCTGTCAAATGTGCTCCTTTACGCCTGGTTAGCGTAAAACTTAAGTCACAAAATCGGTGCATGTTCATCAGCAATGAGATTCTACTCTTTCACGGCAGTAGCTACACATTATCTGAGCCCACAAGCCCTAGCTGCGAACACGGAGAACGAGCACATCAGAGAAATTTAACAGGCTGGGGGCAACAGTTATGGCAGTTATGGCAGTTATGACACGCGTTCTGATTTTCCCAGCTCAGTGCGGTGGCTCTCCTTCTTCCTCCCGCCTGTAGGCTACATCATTTGATCCTTATTTCTGTTATGTATTCTCAAAATCATTCCGCCCCTCTCCACGGAATCTGATGGAGACACCTCTGCCTTTGCCCAAGGATTGCATCTTATTTCCTGCCAGAACACTACGAATATTTAAAAGGTTGTTTTTTTCCTCCCAGTATTTAGCAGCTGGTTATTGCACTACCTGCTGCTCTTCAGTGGTGCGTTCGGGAACACGAGACGGGGAACCTGCAGTTTCGTAACGATGCAGATCATGTGCACCCAGCATTCTATGTGCAGCTGTGATCTCATTGCGGTGTTCTGCAGCAAAGCGAAAGTATGTAACCCAGGCCTGCTGATGTGAAGCTGCACGTGTGAATCCGGTCTGGAATCAGCCCGCTTCACCTGAGAGAAAGTATGCATTAGTCCCTGACGCCAAACAGTAGCCTATTCTAGGAAACTCTCGTAAACTATTCAGATATTCGAAATTCAGTTACGCACTGTGAACTATTTAGCATATTCTAGCGAGACTCTATTTCGGGGTACCAGATGACTTATGTAGCCTAGGCTTTTTAGTACACTGAGGAAAACAACAGAGGGATAAACGCTCAAACTGAGTTAATATAATTACCTCATTGTTTTCGAGCTTAAAAAGACCTGTCGAAGCACGATTGATTAACAGGATGAAGGGAGCCCGTCATAAGCGGGGACGCGACATATTGTTCTTTCGAACTGCCGAGAAAGTTGTGGCCGTGCACATAAATGCATTTTTAGGAAGCAATTGCTACCGTTTGTAATGTAGTGGAAACGAATGATCATTAATTTGCTAGCAGGAACGCGAGGCTCGCTGTTACACCCACTCTGTCTCAAGGCAAGACAGCCTACACACTGTTAATCAAGGTCCAAGGCAGCGTTAGCCGTCTACTGCTGGCGGTGAAAACTGACGGAATGTCAAAAGGCCACCTCGCACACTGCTATGTAGACAGGCGCGTGTTGACGGACAGAGTGATGCACGGCTTTCCAATAAGAAGGCTACTGATTCCTATTAGACTTACTACCTTCAGGGTATTCAGTTTCCTTTGGATTGTAGATTAGCAACGGAAAGCAATACGTAGGCTAATTAACTCGGACGAGAAAATACAGGTTTTCAATGCACACGTAGATATTTTATGTATTTATTTTTCTTCTTTTTTTTGGGGGGGGGGGGGGGGGGGGGTTCAACTAATGTAATAGTACACTTGAAGAATGCACGTGTCATTCATTGTTTTACGGAGCCAGCTGATTGCAAAGAAAACAAGACTTGCTGGAGTTGTCTACTGCGAATTGCGCTTTTATTAGTTTTTACTGTACAGTTTCAGTGTGGGTGTGTTCCGGGGTATTTCAAAACTTATTTGCAAGAAATAGCAGTGATAGACCCCGTTCTATTTTACTAAACGAGGATATTGTTGCTGCATAAATTCGCCAAATTCCATCTGTACCACCCCGCACAAGAAACAGAATCAGGCAAACGAGACATGAAAAAAAACAAAAAAAAAACATTGGTATCCGGACAACACGCGTGTCAAAATTAAGAAGGCACGATAATTATCCTGCATTGTTACTTTACTGACTCATATTTAAGTACGCGCTTGTCTGCAAAATTTATCATGTTGATTCAAAGCAAAGCAAACGCTTTCGTTCAAGGCGAACAAGCACATTTAAACAGGGGAGGGATAAAGCTTACCACGTTCGCATCAGAGCCATGTGGACACCAGCCGGGTACTCTCCAAGAGAAACTGCTTCTGAGCGTACAAGACATCCCGGCGAATGGTAACACACCCGTACCCTACTGCCATCTGTCTCCAGATTGTTAATATTTAAAAGGCTTTTGAAGTGCAACAATAGCAATTATTTTAAGTCCATTCAGAGAGTAGGCTGAAGGAGGCACGTGCGTCCAAGTGATAGGGAACTCCGTGGACTCAATTCATGTCGAAAAGTACCAGAATCAAAATGCAGTTTATAGTGAATCCAAAACTCTCTCTCTCTCTCTCTCTCTCTCTCTCTCTCTCTCTCCCTCTCTCTCTCTCACGCGCGCGCACACACACACACACACACACACACACACACACACACGCATCATTTAATTAGGGGTTCGATGGCTCCGCAGAATCCATCAGAAATTACAATTAAAGTATTACGCCGTCAAGCAGACGTTGCACTGTAAGGCTGTAATTTTGTGAGACCACGTTAATTAGCTAAAGGAGAGAATATCTACACGACAATGGCCTTGGGGTTTCGCCACAAATCGGAATTACGCCAGGGAAATTCACCGCATCTCTTCACGGGGGGAGATCAGATCTAATCCACTTCATCTCCTATATTGATATAAACAAGAAACAAGCAATTTGACATCAATCATAATGTGAACAGATCTAGAGTCTCCTTTCCTTTCCGATTTCATATTCTCAAACGATAGAGCAGCGTTATAAAAATAAAAAAACAGTGCTCATACTGTATAACATCTCATTCAAGTTCATTAACAATGGAGTCATTCTCAACTCATAATTGAAACTATTTTACAGTTAGTCATCTTGAGGCACACAGCTATCTTAACACTCTCACTGAAGGCACGGGCGCTTCTGTATCCATTTCATGGCCTTGGTACCTTTCGTACAAAAATTGCCAGACCCAATATTAAGCCCAATTAGACCCAATAACGGATGGTAAATAAAGATCACATTCATTCTTAGACATGGCATGATGTGGTTGCATGACAACCCCCCCCACCCCCCCCCCAACCCCCCCAACCCTTACTCCACTAGAATTTTGGTATTTGAGTGCCATTAACCATCTGGTGAGATAGGTGTACAATATACCATAACACCAGTAGAAGAAAGTGTGAGGGATATCACCAGTGGAACAGCCAATGGTAATATCTGTCGCATGACTCAACAGCGCGCCTTATACACCTATATGACGGCACAAAAAAACACGAGGTAATTTTGGTCATTATTACCATGCAGCCGGCATCGTCTACATAAATGTTTAACTTCTACTTTAAATATAAATAAAGACCCAAGAGATCAGTTTCCCGAACGTTGAAAGGGTCATCTTGTGAATGAACAGGACAGGGTTCAAAACAGTGAGTAGTGGTGCACCGCACGCAGAACGTGCCCTTGAGTCAGACTGTCTTTTCCACATGAATAATACTACAATGTATTATTAGAATTCCTCTGTCATATGTTGTTTTTTTTATTTTTTAAACAAGGCGCAGAGCCAGGTTGAACCTTCAAAAGCAGCTCGAATGAAAGTCAGTTGATTCTGATGTGAAGCGTGCTTTGTGTTAAAGCCAGCTAATGATCTCGCGCAGCAGAGAAAGAAGCGAGCGTTGGTGCGGAGTCAAAAGGCAGTGCACATTGGCGCGTGATTAAGAAGCACACGCTCCGTAAGGTTAATATGTCTCACCCGAGTGCAAGACGGTCAGGCTAAATAAACTTCATCTAATGCGCACAATTCATACACTCTTCAGCATTATGTGGGAGTGGGGTGAACAGTTATTGGCAGTCAATCTTCTGGCCGATTTGTTTCACGGTAACCGACGGGTTATTCGTTACAGCCGTTTTCAAGTGTCAGCCACGGACATTTGCAGGTTTAGGAAAGTTCATGTTATGATAACATTTTCTTCACTAGGATTTCCCATTGGGACAGACTACCCCATGTAAGTGGGGCCTAGTCAAGACAGGATGGATGCAGCAGAAGAGAACAAAGAAAAACTTCCAGCCCACACAAGACTAAAAATGCAAGCAAAATCATCATTCCTTAAAAAGAAACAGGGATTTAATATTTCCAATTTAACATCATTTGTCATGGTTCGTTTTTGGCTGGTACTAAGAATGGTAAAATGGCTCAGGATACCATAGCCTAACTTGTCCTAAATGGAGTGTACTGCTGCTGTACCACTGTGAACTCATGGCACTCTCTGCATTTAATAATATTTAACATAACATAATAATGAGAACAGGCCATTCAGCTATTCATACTGTAATATCTGAACTAGCCTTTAGGTAATCAGAGCACTAGATACAATTTAGTCAGGAAAATGGCAAGCATTGTCGGGCTGAATGGGCAGTTCTCGTCATTATGTTATGTTATATTAAGCTATGTTAAATATTATTAAACGCAGGGAGTGGCAAGGTTTCACAGTGGTACAGCATGCATGGTATTTACAAAAATAGGTGCTGGATGTTAAAGTATGAATGCACACTTTTTTAGAATATTGGGACCTCTTTTTTTACGCATTCTCTCAATGTTGGTAGGTTTTAAAGTGAGGATCATACACACATCGGAAACCAGTACGGTGATACATGATTTTTCTGATGTCATCACCACAAGTCGCTTAAAAAATTAATCTGTACATGTAGTGGTTTCAAACAGGAGACAATGCCTGAATGATACTGTCTGACACGCCTAGACTAGGCTGACTTCAAAGCGGTGTAAAACCTACAGGAGCTGTCCACAGTGCTGAATTAAGAATTACTGCTTCTCATACGGAACTGAAGTGTTTCTCGGTTTGTTTCTGTTACTGTACTCGCTGTGTAATTTGGTTGTTCCAGCAGAGTTCTGAAATCAGATTTTTGTGACCTGTTGATTTGCTCGAACCAGTTTGGGTACACTTGAATAAGATCCCTTGACAGTTATTATATATTTTTTTAAATGCACAGTTTACAGAGAACACAGTTCTCTGCACAGTAAAGCTGTGCACGAAACCATGCACAGTTTTACAAGGTTTTGTATTTACACAGTCGTAAATAAAATGTGGATATAGGCATTTAAGGTTGTATCTTCTCGTCATTAGGTTCTGGCCCCAAAATAAATAAGCACATTATGTACTCAACCAAATTGAACGAGATTCAGTTTAATTTTTAAGAGCCAAGATTCAGACCCATGAGTAAGCCCCGATTGATCCACTAATTACACTTCACACAGGCAGCTAATAGCATATACATTTTTAATGTATGGCTATTAACAATGCCATGTTAAATTAACCCAACATCTAAGGTATTAGCACACCTCCAGTAACTCATTGTGTTCTGTCAATTGTGAAGAAATGTTAAGCCGAGATTAGCATCAAATTAAGAGCTCACTTACACCTGAAACATTAAAAGATGTCCAAATAAAAATGACTACAGGACTTAGTGTCAGAATCAGAAATAGTTCTTCAGAAACGGACTTCAAAGGCTGGCAAATGTGCATCTTAAACAAGGACTATTCAAAGACGAATCACATTTTCCTGCTTCCATCAGTTTACATTGGACACAAAAAGTCCATGAAAATTCATATGCACACACATAATATTCTTATTAGACACGCAATTTACACAGCCTATTAAAAACTGCCGAGTAGACATTTCAGAGCTGTAAAGTAGAGTAAACCATTTGTGCTATTGGAAAGCACTGCTGTACTCATACAGGTAGCATTCTTTGCTTTTTTATTTCCTCTTTCAAATAGATGACAGTTGAAAAATTCCTGAAATCCAGGTGGATTTGAGTTGAGTTGAATGTATTTGGTGAATAACACCATGAGGAATATTTTTAGGAAGGTTCCAAGATATCCAGAACACTAATAAGATGGCCTTATTCCCACAGAAGCCAAATAAAACGTTCAAAAACCTGTTTGAAACTAACAGACCTTTCTCAGATATGTCTGAAGAAACAAATAGCCTGAGAAAAAAAGGACACGGCAATGGAGGTAGTCTTCACTTCTAATACAATTACCTTTCATAAAATACACCATCCAATTCCATCATCCTTGTATCAGGAATATTGAAAGAAATGTATTGAGATAATAAAGCGGACAAACATTCCACCGCAGGGGCTGTTCTGTTTATTTATGCGGTAATCTAATAAAGCCCGACACCGTGTTGTTGCCATATACAAACGTGTTCCTCTTTCTGCTTTAATTTGCTGTGTACTGACAGTTTTCTCTAATACATTCCGCATAAAAGCTGTCCGCTTTAGAATGGCCTCAATTTAAAAATCTTGTTATTTTCAGTTGATTGTTTTGTTCACCCTTATAATGACATTTCAACAGAAATACAGAATTATTGGTCCATGTACAGATGAAATTTAATTAAACATTGCTCTCACTCACTCTCTCATGCATGTGCGTGTACACACACACACACACACACACGCTCACTTGTGCACATGCATATTTATAACAACATAAACTGATTATCCAAACAATCCAAACAAACACTTCCTGACCGATGCTGCCTCTCAGTGTCTTGGATTCCTTTCATAACCTCTGCTTCTTCGAGGTGACAGTGCGCATTTGTGAAAGCCAGATAATTGCAACATTTGGGCAGAAAAATGACTCACTGTATCTTTTCCCGGGGAGCAAGCAAGAGAAGTTTGAGCATTACCCTGAACTGTGCAGTTCACCTTTGTGCCATCGTATCCCATGATGCCCTGGGTTCTCTCGCCCCCCCTTCTACCTGCTGGTTCAGATTATTCGGTTTGCAACCCCAGGCAGGAACACTCCGGAGAATTTATTACAGCTCTGAATGTCTTCCATACAAGTATCATTTTAGAACCCGCTGGACCACTCCTTGCTCAATTCATGGTATTACATATCCTGATAAAAGAAGATAAAATTGACGTGGTGCAACATTAAATATAAATATTAAAGTACTGATTTAGGGTAAACGTATTTCCCCGCTCGTTTTAGATAATAATAAACATAACACGCATTGCACGCACGCTGAGATGCACGTATCCTACTGTGTTAAGAGGCGTTTTAAATGACAAAAATCGCACTTGCTGTCCAAATAAAAGATCAGGTATTCAGGAAACACAAATTAGTAGTGCAGAGAAGCACCAATATACCGTAATGGGACTAATTAAGGCAACAGGAAAACAGATAAGCGTGTCGTTACAAATAACCCTCCTCGCTCTCATCAGACTCCGCTGTGAGGGGAACATGGTTCCCAAAAATGAGGTCCCCTCCGGACGGTGGTCCGCCCGCACCATCCCCCGGGACGAGAGAGCTTTCTCCGAGAAAAAAAAAAAAACATTAGCCCTGCCAGGCAGCGGCTTCCTCCAATACCTCAACCACTTAGGCCACGGAGAACTGCAAAGTGTGAATCAAGCGTATCAGAAAAAAGATCAATGTAACACTGACTATAAAAGAAAAAAAAAAAATTACCCTCAGGAATTTAGCCGAGATAAAAAATAAGCAATTTACTAAATGCTAAAGCGTACTGCGACATTTTCACTCCCCGTCTCTGTAGTTATGCCATTTTCAGGAAAGTGTTTTCATATTCCCCAAGTCATATCTGTGACCATCTATTTGCTTGGTCCAGGACCAGCATCTCTCCTCCACAGACTTATGGCTCTGAGTTTCTGCCTTACGCCTGGCACAGGCTGTCCCCCACGGAAGGAAAGAAATCGATTACGAAACGATGCACGCAATGAAATAACTACAAATATCGATCATTACCACCATTACCAAAAATACAGAAGGAACACAATTTTCTGCTAGTGAAGAAGTGAAGTTCATATTTGCATTGCTTAATTTGAAGCTGAAGCAAAAGCCATTATCAGCCAGGTTTAAAATTTCATAGAACGGGCCATGAAAGAGTAATTTGTGTAGCTATGACAGTGCATATAAAGCCTTATGTTGTACGGACAGGATCAGCCATAGCAGATTGGAACTGTCCCTGCGAACCAATCAGAACAGCTGTCCATTGCATCTCATCTTGGTGCTTGGCACCATGCTTTACTAAAAGAATTATGGACGAAATGTAGATCCGTTCATTCATGCAATGAAAACGAGAAACGATAACAAAACCATCATAGAACATTTGCAATTGCATATGTTTTGGTGGGAATAATAAATGATACTAGCTCTTCCACTAGCTGGAAAAAGCAGAAAGAATAGAGACGTTTTTGTTGTTGTTGCTTTTCACATTAGTTTTGGAAGTATATAAATGTGAAGTTAAAGCACCGTACCACCTGCACTGTGGCACAGGTGGAGACGGGAGCTGAGCAGAGCTGGTTCATTGGCTCAGTGATTCCTGCAGAGGCTAGTGTGACAGCTGGCTGAACACACACACACACACACACACCCCATGAACACACACACATCACACATACACACGCACGCATGCACACACATGCACATACAGACAGACACACACACACACACACACACACACACACCGACAGACACACACACTCACTCTGTCATCACGTTCCTCCTCATTATTCCCATTAATGGGAAAAATGCCCTGTATGTTCCTAAGTCATGGCTTTCATAATAGCCACACATCGATCATTCCCTACCCATCTTTATGTTTAAAAAGCATTTCATATTTTTTTTTTTACAGCTCACAGACTTATATCAAGACATACAGTATATGTTCTGTTAAACTATGTCCAGTAGCTTTTTAGATTGCATGGTCAAGTTTTATTTTGTTTTTGTTTTCCAAAAAAAATTTGCAATAAATCTGGTATCATACAAAGTTTTCAGAACAACTCATATAATACAAATATTTCACTCATATAATCACAAATGTGGGATCCAATTAAATGTAACTAACTACAGACGGTCTAATGGAAACATTCTTGAACACAATGTGCATTAATGCATTGCACTTCCTTCACTCCTAAACAATACTTTTTGATCATTTTAGAGAGTGTTAAACTTATAAGTTGGTTGTGCACAGTTTGCAAAAAAAGGTCAAGTGAGCCCAGATGCTTGGCTCAACAGAAAACAAAAAGGAAGGAAAAATGCAGGTACGTCTCTAAAAATATAATCCGCATCCTAGAGACAAAGCCGTTCGTTCTGCGGTGACAATGCTTTTATTCCGATGTCATTCTGTGCAAATTGAGTCTTAGAGCTGGCATACGGTCGCGCCTGCTGTGGAGAGTAGCCTCATTACAGGCTGACGCTTGCCTTTGCGCTCAGGAAAAGAGGTACGGAAATAGGCTGAAAGTGCCAGGCTGACCTGAGAAAGGCAGGAAATTGAAAAACGAGTCGGAGTTAAATGCCTGCGTAAACACCGTCGGCCCTCCTGTGCCACGAAAGCTTGTGATCTAGCGCCACCTATAGGGGCGACATAGCTCAGGAGGTAAGAGCGGTTGTCTGGCAGTTGGAGGGTTGCCGGTTCGATCCTCCGCCCTGGGCGTGTCGAAGTGTCCCTGAGCAAGACACCTAACCCCTAATTGCTCCCAATGAGCTGATTGGTACCTTGCACAGCAGCCTTTCACCGTTGATGTGTGAGTGTGTGTGTGTGTGTGTGTGTGTGAATGGGTGAATGAGAGGCATCAATTGTAACGCGCTTTGGATAAAAGCGCTATATAAATGCAGTCCATTTACCATTTGCCACCCAATGCCAATCTCTCCATTCAAACTATAATCTAACCGGCATTAAATAATTTATTTGCCAGTTACCGTGAAGGGGCTGGAGCCATTTGGGTGTGGTGACATGAAGAAAAATTCTTCCACACAGAGGCAAAATCAAATCGCATGAAATGTATTTATACAGGGTGGCTGACAAACGTGGTGTGACAATGCACTTTACGGCAGACCCTGGTCTTAGTACAACCCCCATAAAGCATGGACAGGGTGGCGTTGCAAATGAACACATCATAGCGGAAAAACAGGAAGAAACCTTGAGAGGAACCAGACTGGAGATACATCACCTATGTGTATCAGCCAGAGGAAGATGAGTTTAGTTTGCCTCCTGAGTTTGGTCCCTCCCTAAGTTTACTCCTACTGTAGTCTGAAATAATGCATTTTTGAACAAGTGACGATTATTTCACAAAAGAAAATGGATGGTTTTCTTTCTTAACGGCACAGGATGTTGAGAACAATGTCTCCAAACATTCACTTTCGAACAAAAGAGATCACCGTTCGCCTGAAGCATGGAATTGTAATAGGAGGAGATAAGCTTAAATATAATACTGAACCGTGATAAAATGCAGAAATGACTGCTCTTATATTGTGGAAGAGATTACTTTCATGCTTTTGATGATTGCCACAAAAAAAAAAAAAACGGAAGAAAACTAAGCTAAACAAAAGCGCCGTCAGCAATCTCCAGCCACAACCTTCACTGAAAAAAAACTTCTACACTGAGTCTGCAGACTGGCAGGAGGATTAACAAACCACTCTGGAAATGCACCTTAACCTTAAAGCATCGCTCCAGATAAACCACAGCATTATACGTATGCACTACACAGCTCTACACTCAGGAGATATTACTGAGCTGGCCATGCATTCTGGGTGGAGATGATGTTTTCTGGCTCGACTCTGGCAGGTACGCCACCTTAATTAGAGATCCAAAAACGCAGAACGACAGGGCAAAAAAAGGGGGTGACCTTTGTCCCGTGCGGCAGACAGGTAAGCTTTACTCTCGATATATCCAGCCTGCCTGTGTATCCCTGTTACTGACAGGCAGAGCACCTGTCCGGGCCTACTTGCGGTAATGTATCTAATTACAGGTGAGCACTCTGCACAGTCCCACACTCAGAGACAGCACAGCACAAGCCCAGCTGCCAGATACTGTGCTGTTCCACTGGGGTTCCTGGCCAAATGTGTAAATATCGAAAATAAATCCAAAACTCCAGAAGGAATAATGTTTCGCTTGGAATCAAGGAGCAATTGATGGATACTGCACTACACAGTGTACGTTACATAACATTTAAATTTGAACATCACTGGTGCCAAAAAAAACCTTGTATGTCCATTTTTAAAAATATTTTTTTCACACAACCAAACTTAAATGCCATAAGTTTCCAGCTGGTAAAATCTGTTGGTGCTAGCGAGTTGCTGATCATTGTCACATGCACTTCCTCATACGTGTCTCTGGATAACAGCGTATGCTAAATGCCTGAATGTGAATGCGTATGCATACATTAGGGTCTGACACGGAGGGCAAAGTCTTGATTGGCTCACGGGCGTTAAAGACTGAGAGCGGCCGACAGCTCCTCCCCAAAAGAGCTCACGAACCCTCCCTCTTCCTCCATCATCCTCCTCCTCACCTGCTGAGCGAACAAACAGCACGTGTCCCCCCCCACCAGCAGTCCCTGACTTCCTGCAGCAGAAGCCCCTCTCACTACGCTGCGCGGCTGTCAGAACTGACTGAACTTCGCCCAACGCTACGCTACGCTACGCTACTCCTGACGCCGGCCTCCCCGCGCCGCTCAAACCCGGACCGGCTGCTCGGAGAAGCCATCCTGCCGGTCGCGTGAGCAGCAGCTGACAGCGGTGTTTGTAAACGTCAAGAGCGATCCCCCGCCGGGACTGGGATTAAATGCTGTAGACCCTGCGGTTGTCATATAAAATCCAACACTGAGGAATCAAGGTGACAAAGCTCCCTCAGGCTACAGTAAAGGTACCCAGCTCAATGTCACTTTTTTCTCTTTTTTTTTGCACTGTCAGTCAGGAACTCCAGACTATTCACGCTGAAGGGTATAAGTACAGCACCACGAGGATGTGCAAGGACATGTTCTTGTCCTTTATGAGCCAATCCAAATTGATTGGGATTTTTTCAGTTAAAAAAAAAAAGACTCATTTTCCTACCCTTCTCCAATGGGTAAACTTCCATAATGTCATTTTTTTCCCTGTTATAAATTTTTTTTCCCCCCAAGTACAACACTTCTCCCATATAATTGTGCCCCTTGTAATATAAGATGCTTGTTTACTATCCGTCTGGCAATGAACAAATACAAGGTCATTGGAAAACATCTCTTTAGAGGAAATGTCTGGGTTTAAATACTGTATGTTTGCTAGCATTGCAGAGCCTATTTCAGAGTTTAATTAAAATACAATGGGGCCTTGCAAAAATGAGTTTGGACTGCATCGCGATGAATCTATGCAATCCATGCAGTGTGCAGTGTTTCGTTTAATCTGTCCATCCCTCCAAGGCCCGATGAGCTTTAGATTCCAGTTCTATGCTCCCGGCTTCCTGTGGGGGGTTTTTTCCAGCTTATTTCTAAGGACTAAAGGCAGTCACAGAGCAGCAGGTAGAACCTTTCAAACACCGCCTCAGTTCTCGGGCAGACTGGGTCTTCCACTGAGCTGAGAGCTGACAAATAAAAAAAAAAAAAATAAGAAAAACTTTTCAAAAAATTTTCCCCTCCTCACCTTCTGTAAGAAATGCAATGCCCTGCGCTTGCAAGAAACCCCAAATTTAAAGTTTAAGTAGAAGGAGTTAGAATGAGTATCGGCCCAACAAAAGTTAGAATGAGTATCGGGCCTAGGTCTCGATGGGGGGTGAATGATTTGCCTCAGCATTGATTATTCCTCTCTGTGGTAGGTAGGGCAACTTCAGCAGTATGGAAAGGCAAAAAAAAAAAAAAAACTTAAAAAAATCAACATTCATATGAAATGGAAAAGCGGCCCTATTCATCCTTGATCTCCTTCCTGTCACAGCTGAAGGGATCTGTGATTAAAGCCTGTGTTTCCTGTTTTAGAAAAAAAAACAAAAAAATAAAACCCCGTGGAGAGAACACCCAGTATCAGCGCTTCTGAAGAGCGGCTTGCCATCAGCACTCAGTCCAGACGTGATCTGTATGCTCCTTTGAAACACTGCAGATAACATGTTTTCATATGGAAATGCTTACCTCACAAGTGTCTTTTTGGGGACAAGGCATACCTCTTCACCCAGGTCCACGATCTGCCCCTGTGTGCAGAAACAAGGGACGATTAATGCTTTAAATTTCGCCTGATTAGTTGATATAAAACTGTCTGGGGGATGGGGGATGGGGGATGGGGGGGGGGGGGGGAAGACCAAATGTCAGTGGGAAGGGTGTCTGCTTTCTGCAGGTAAATCCAGAAGCATGACGACGACAACCTCAGGGTTTTAGTCCTGTAATGTGCATGAACTCAATGAACTGCCATGTAGCGTCTGTGCTTAATGCCAGTGAGTCACCAGCTGAGACGTTTCACCCAAACATAGGGAAAAAAAAAATCCATCCTTCATTAATCCCCTCACTGCGTTTAAAGGATTATTACTAACACCGGGTTTCCAAGAGCGGTGAAACATTTCTACACCGAGAGAACCGAGAGAGAGATGTTACTTGAAAACTTGACCGTCCTCAGCGAATTTATTAAACCCAATCACATATTAAGCAAGTGCACGGGGTGGACTCGGGGTTTTACGACCTTGGCTTAACCGAAAGGTGGAAGAACCTCGGGGGATTTTATGTACTGTGACACGGCGAGAGACTAAGAACTAAAACACTGCGTTTTCATTTCGCTTCTCAGGACTCTGCGCTCCGGGCCTAATAAATGTGACCTCCTGTAGAGTTTAGTTTTAAAATGCCTAAATGATGTCACAGACCATCCTACAAAATGGCAGAAATGGAATATACCGTACTGGCAGTTTACTTGGTTTTCTTCTGTTCATAGGAAATGTATCAGAATTTAAAGAGTCTTCTTTTAAGCATTTAAATACCCAGTATGTATGAAATATTTATCAGCATATATACTATATTACTTAAACTCTGAGCTTTTGGTGAGTAATAATGGTGACCAGAGGTCAGAGAGGAGTTCCACAGCCCTACGCTAAAGCTCTTTAAAGGATAACACCGGTCATTTTCAATTTTTCCGTAACATCAACATATCCTATGAAAATCCCAAAACCGAAAATTCTTGCGTCCAACTCTCGGTACTTGTGGATATTTTCCTACCCCCATTTATACCGCTGAACTGGAAAAGTCATTCATTTCAGTTGTGCGCTACAGTCATTAAATGCAGCTCAAAAGACATATTTTTATCTTCAGAAAATGCGACCTATTATCACGAAAAACATGACCAGTGCAGTTTTTGCCCAATTTACTTCAAAATGGAGCAAATTATTCATTTCGATGGGGACTACTTTCAGTATTTCGGTGCTGCACCAAACTACTCCCCGCATATCGAAACAGCAATCATTGTCACTATGTAAAGTTGTTTCAGTAAAAAAATATAAAGGCCTGATTCTTTGTAATGGTAAATGATGCCAGGGGTACACAAAAAGCTTTTCAGCGATGACCCAAAGATATCGATCCATGCTTTTCAGCGTCCTTTAACAGAATTAAGGCTTTATGAATGAAGCATAGTCTGGGTAAAGTGCTCAAAGCTGCCAGACAGAAAACTGAAGGATAAACATTTCTTCTCATTAACATTAGTCATCAGTGAGTCTCTTTTTAATGGGACATATCAGCCACTTATCCATTTCCCAGAAGGAAACTTTCATTAAATTTCTAATGCTAATATTTCTATATAGCCTGTATTCCAATAACGTTACAGATGTTCTTTTATGTCAAAAGCACAAAAAGACTGGATTGCGATAATTAGCTTAAGATGTTAACTGTCCTACATCGTATGAGCAATTAACATTTTGATCCACAAGTCAACATTAAAGCGGAGAATTACACGATCATATGAAATACACTGTCAAATGCAAACAATAATAATGTGTTAACTTTTTTTTCCTGTTTAACATTTACTTGCACAAATGCCAAATAACTTTATTGAATACTAGCTGACAGCTTTTTTTCATACGGGCCCAATTGCATTGCAATGTTGCGGAAGGCCACACAACACCACAACCAAATAAGTTATCCCCCATGACCCCAAGTTTGGCTGGCCGACCCATAGTTTGTGCACCACTGGCCTAAACAAGAACTTGCAAGCTAAGCAAAAGCACCAAGGACAATTATAACGAGCAGTTGGGCAGAGTGCAGTGGGAATTCTGTGGGTCGCCTCTCTTCACATTGAAAATAAATGACTTCCAGAGAGAGCAGCGTAAAAATTCAGTGTTAGGTGTAAATCCCGGGGTAACTCGTAATGATGTCATGACCCAATAAATATCGCCCGCAAACCAAAACTTGGGTTGCGGCCCACAGCTTGTGCACTGCTGAGTTATGCTGGCCAAAGCAACAGCAGGTCTCTTTGACTTGTTTTCATACTTTTTTGGAAAACAATGATGTTCTATGAATTATGGTGTATTGGCGTTGGCTAGATGGACAATAATTGTTCTCAGAATAAATGAATTGAGAGTGAGACATAAACATTAAGCCTATCGGTTGTGGTTTTATCATAGGATATTTTGCCTAAACTGAAATTATCTTTTGATGTTGTATAGACTAAACCAGCAGAGCCGAAATACTTCATAATTAGTCAATTACAGTCACATTACCTCTCAAAGCTTTGATAACCTACACTTGTGGCAATGATATCGTAACTCTGTGTGTGTGTGTGCGTGTGTGTGCGTGCATGCGCGTGCGTGATGCTCAATTTTATAATTGCAAACTCAAGTTCTCTCAAGGTCCCGTTTTGAATGGGGAGAAATGCCAGTCAGGTCACATTCTGGGGCTTTCAAACTGAACACGGAAGCGACCTACAGCTACTGAAATATTAAATAATTTCATTAATAAATACGCCGCAAAAAGAGAAAGCACTTTGGAGGGGCGAGCTTCTGCTTTGAGAAGATAATGAGGAATTATGGCGCGCTTGACCCGCAGACCCATGTCTGACTCCTGTTTAATTACCTGTCAAAACATCCCGGCCATTGTGACTGTAAAAATTCCATTAACCTCCAGAACACTTAGTTTGGGCAGCTCACCTGGACAACAAGCCCCCTTTTTAAAAATTATTAAATATCATTCAGAAAAAAACCAGCCCTCTGCGTCATCCTGAGCTCCTCTTCCAAGCGCAGCAATGAATCATCACATTAGCAAACTTTCCGACTTCTGACGTCGAGGAGGTTTCATTCATTATCATTCACTTAAATATCTGCAATTCTGAACAAGTTACTGGGAGCAGAACTCGCTTTTACTTCCCTTTAATTGCTCTCTACCTGAGGAAATTTTTTAAAAAGAATTTTAATAAAATAATACTCTTGTATAGCCCTAATGATTAACATTTTTGGATTTATGGAAGAAATAAACCATACTACCTTTTATTTTCTTCCTATTTATTCATTTGCCCCGTGAACCATGAAGAAATGCTATGGAATATATTATTCATAACCACTTCATCAGTACCGCTGTTCTTCATCACTCCCGAAAATAGCCCTGCAAGGTTTCACCCTCATAAATCACCTTTCATGATAAATTAAAATAAAATGAAAATATGCGATTCACATTTACACCCATGAAGGACCCCTCAAATGTCAACTCGTTCCAATCATTCAATGTTTTGAAACATTCAAAACATTTTCTAAAGGAAACTATGAGGGGGGAAAAAATCCCATCAATCTTTGGATGATTTTTTCTCCCCGTATCCAGACCGTGGGATATTTAAGCAGCAACGTCTTCCATCATTTTAGCTTCTGCGACTGGTTTTTAGAACATTCATCAAACGCATAATCATCCAAGACTGCATTTGTTCTTCATTACGTTTAGCTTTTCTCTCTGAGAGAAGGAAAATGGCTGAAACATAGGTCCCTCTCTACACAGTCGTCAGAGCTCAATACGAACATCGGCACGTCACCCAGCGGTCCTACAGCAGGGAAAGAGCCGGCAAAAACCATTTCCCCTCACCAAACACATTCAAAGCCATGCTTACACTGCGAAAAGCTCTGTCCCAACAAGTGTTTTAGGGTGGTAATGAGATTGAAAATCCTATTTTTCTTCTCTCAAGTAGAAATGAGCTTGTTTGAAGTGATGGTTTGACAAGCGAAACTTTCTTACCCCACTGGAAAACCTTGAAATAAGTCAAACTCTCACCTCAGTGGAATATTTTTGTCTTTTTTAGCAAAGTAATAAATAGTCTAAATATATGACTACATACTGGTACAGATTGGCTTATTTTGTGGTTTTTGCAGTGTAGACATTTGCACATTAATTAAATAAATAGGTATTCCAGACCGTGAATACACCGCATAACCAAAATATTTCAAACTAATGCTATAACAACTGTCAGTCTGATCCCAGTCCAAACCTGTCAAGGCCTCAATCTGCTCAGAAGGCACATTTCAAAAGCTCATCCCTGTGTATCGATGTTATGTAATAAAAGAGAAAGGCTAATAAATTTGATTTTCCCAACTATATTTTATATTTACTATGCTGAAGACCTACTGTGGACTGTGTTGCTTGTGTGAGTAAACCTTTTAATAAATGTCATATGCTTTATAATGAGCTTCATAAAAGATAAATTGTGCACAGGAAATATAACTACCCAGCCACTTCCCAACAGTAAAGTGTACCCATTAAAAGCCAACTTCACAATCTATCGTTTAAAGGCTTTGTATAATATAGCACAGAGAAAAAAGGTGTGAAAAGCCCAGTGTATTGTGATACTCATGAGGGAACTGGAAAAAAACCAGCCCTCTGCGTCATCCTGAGCTCCTTTTCCAAGCGCAGTAATGAATCATCACATTAGCAAACTTTCCGACTTCTGACGTCGAGGAGGTTTCATTCATTATCATTCACTTAAATATCTGCAATTCTGAACAAGTTACTGGGAGCAGAACTTGCTTTTACTTCCCTTTAATTGCACTCTACCTGAGGAAATTTTTTAAAAAGAATTTTAATAAAATAATACTCTTGTATAGCCCTAATAATTAACATTTTTGGATTTATGGAAGAAATAAACCATACTACCTTTTATTTTCTTCCTATTTATTCATTTGCCCCGTGAACCATGAAGAAATGCTATGGAATATATTATTCATAACCACTTCATCAGTACCGCTGTTCTTCATCACTCCCGAAAATAGCCCTGCAAGGTTTCACCCTCATAAATCACCTTTCATGATAAATTAAAATAAAATGAAAATATGCGATTCACATTTACACCCATGAAGGACCCCTCAAATGTCAACTCGTTCCAATCATTCAATGTTTTGAAACATTCAAAACATTTTCTAAAGGAAACTATGAGGGGGAAAAAAAATCCCATCAATCTTTGGATGATTTTTTCTCCCCGTATCCAGACCGTGGGATATTTAAGCAGCAACGTCTTCCATCATTTTAGCTTCTGCGACTGGTTTTTAGAACATTCATCAAACGCATAATCATCCAAGACTGCATTTGTTCTTCATTACGTTTAGCTTTTCTCTCTGAGAGAAGGAAAATGGCTGAAACATAGGTCCCTCTCTACACAGTCGTCAGAGCTCAATACGAACATCGGCACGTCACCCAGCGGTCCTACAGCAGGGAAAGAGCCATTTCCCCTCACCAAACACATTCAAAGCCATGCTTACACTGCGAAAAGCTCTGTCCCAACAAGTGTTTTAGGGTGGTAATGAGATTGAAAATCCTATTTTTCTTCTCTCAAGTAGAAATGAGCTTGTTTGAAGTGATGGTTTGACAAGCGAAACTTTCTTACCCCACTGGAAAACCTTGAAATAAGTCAAACTCTCACCTCAGTGGAATATTTTTGTCTTTTTTAGCAAAGTAATAAATAGTCTAAATATATGACTACATACTGGTACAGATTGGCTTATTTTGTGGTTTTTGCAGTGTAGACATTTGCACATTAATTAAATAAATAGGTATTCCAGACCGTGAATACACCGCATAACCAAAATATTTCAAACTAATGCTATAACAACTGTCAGTCTGATCCCAGTCCAAACCTGTCAAGGCCTCAATCTGCTCAGAAGGCACATTTCAAAAGCTCATCCCTGTGTATCGATGTTATGTAATAAAAGAGAAAGGCTAATAAATTTGATTTTCCCAACTATATTTTATATTTACTATCCTGAAGACCTACTGTGGACTGTGTTGCTTGTGTGAGTAAACCTTTTAATAAATGTCATATGCTTTATAATGAGCTTCATAAAAGATAAATTGTGCACAGGAAATATAACTACCCAGCCACTTCCCAACAGTAAAGTGTACCCATTAAAAGCCCACTTCACAATCTTTGGTTTAAAGGCTTCGTATAATATGGCACAGAGCAACAGGACATCACATTAAACACTTGAAAAAAGGTGTGAAAATGAGAAAACTTTATTTTTCCAAAGCCCAGTGTATTGTGATACTCATGAGGGAACTGGAAAAAAAATATACTATAAATATTTAGGTTATTTTATTTATTTTTTTTATATTTCTGCACTGTACTGATAGGGAAACATATTCATGTTACAAGGTGTAGGATTAATCATGAAAAGGGCATCAGCATGCAATGCAACAAAACAGGAACAATAGGAAAAGCTGGCATAGTGTAGCATAGCGGTTAAACATTAAAATTTTAAGCATGTGTTTTGCTATGATAGCTTAGTAAGTTCCCCTGGACAAGCGTGTCTGCCAAATTATTCAAGGCCAAGCACTACAGGTGCAATGGAACCTTATTTCAGTTGTTCAGAATTACATTTCTCAAGGATTCAGAAACATCTATTGTTTTTTGTTTTTCAGATATGTCTATGAAATCCAGGCAGTTTCACAAACTCACAACGTTAAGCAGGGTTGTAGAGAGTGCTGTGCCATATTTGATCAGGCACATTTAGAGTAAAACTATTGCAGCAAAACAGCAATTCAGTGATTGATTCATTAATATCAAGTTATATAGAGAGGCAGAGCTGGGGGTGGCCACTGCTCATGTGGTGAACAGACAGGAAAAACACAAAAAGAAGTGTTAGCTTACCACCACAGTCCAAATCGCCAAATCAACATAAATCTTCAAAACACAAAGAGGCCAATCCAATCCAAACACCGTGAAGGCTAGGGAATATAAAAACCAAACAAAACCAACAGACACAGAATCTGGAAGCTCGGCCTCTTATAGAGTCCATAATTAGGTAATGGGCCACAGCTGACATGATTGCAATGAACCACAGCTGTGGCCATACCTGTCTGTAGGGCCGGTGCTGCCCCCTGGTGGGCACCACCCCAATTCCCTTCCTGCTATCATAATATATATAAGTCTGCAAGTATAATTCAGGTGACTGGACGAATCATTCCAGCTGTTCTGTGAGACACTACAGGAACAGATTTACTGGCAAAAAACAACAAATTAAATTCATCTGATGAATTTGATTGATTGGTTAGTACTACTGCCCTGCGATAGATTGGCGGCCTGTCCAGGGTGTATTCCTACCTCTCGCCCAATGCATGCTGGGATAGGCTCAAGCACCCCGTGCGACCCTGCCTAGGGTAAGCGGGTATAGACAATGGATGGATGGATGGGTGGGTTAGTACTTACAAATTGGCAACTGGAATAAAAAACAAAAAACAAATCAAATCTATAAAATTACACGGATTGCCATTTAATCAACAATTTAAACTCTCCTTCAATATTCTCCTGCTCTATATTTTTCCCAAAATAAATGCATTTAGTGCCACCATTTTAATTGCTTCATGACTAATTAAAGATTTCAAAAACCTCTTTTGGTTTGGCGATTAGTCACGTTATTATATGACTCTGCTTGACTTTCTCACAAGAGGAGACGGTAGTTATGGAGATAAAACTGGATTTAAAAGATAAAATAACGGACAACTAAAATAGCTGTCCGGGTAGAATAAATGCACTACTACCCTTTTACTTTCTTAACTGTCATATAAAAATGGCTGATTTTAAATCCTTTTGCATATGTTTCATTATAATTATCCCCTGATTACCCTGTGCCATATGTGTATGTTTTCTCTTAGCTACATAATCAAGGCCCCTGTCTGCAGTTTTATTTCGGATTAATGACATGAGGTCTGACTCCCACTGCACTTTTTAAATCTTTAACTTAAATTTAAATCTTAACTGACAGACATAAAGCCCTAAAACAGCTCAAATAAAGTGTTTACTTGGGATCAATTATAGCATAAGCCTCCTGAGCTATGTGGTAATCCTATTGATTTGTGGGCCTTCCAGCCTCCGATCCAACCTGAGTCTGTGATAGTCCCGAGAAAGGAGCTGGGTACCCAGAGCGAGTTTTGTCGCTCCCAGTTGATATTTCTTCGTGCATATGGCTGAATATTGTCCTGAAACAATCTCATCATGGAGCAGAGTCAGTGTTCACAACTTTCAGGGCAATATTAGCAACCGTGAAACACCAGATACAGGGCTAAAACATGGCATTTAATTTTATTGTCTATTTGATATCCTTTTTTATTTATTTATTTTTGTTTTTATTTTATTATTATTTTATAATTCACTGCACTATGTAAAGCACTTTGAGCTGCATCTGTTTATGAAAGGTGCCATACAAATAAAATGTATTATTAAAACAAAAACAACTGAACATAAGAATATTTGTATAATTTGGTCACGTATTACAATGGATGAATTGCATAAAGCATACATAACGCATACAGAGCATGCATAAGCATGACATAACTGCTAAATAACATGGTTATAAAGCCATGATAGCGGTGCATCATAACACAGACAGCAACTCATTGCAGAGACAATGAATCCAGCTAACCATGGGAGGTATAATGACACTTTTTTATTGTTCAGTTACTTATAATATTCAGATGTGAAAACGCTTTGAATATCACATACATGGCTTTAGAAATGCTTGCATACAGCACATCACACATGAGTAGAAAAGCTCATCTCTTACAACCTAGAACACAGCTATGTTGTTCTTCTGGAGGCATGCACGTACGTACATACGGTATAACCTGAGAAAAAGTTACTTTCAAATTTCCCCAGAACTACTTCAGGAAAACTATTAAAACTATTTCTCATCATAAACACACAAAGAATACGCCTGAGTTCCAGAGTGGTAGAACTGCGGGATGATATTTCTGTGAGAATAGCGGTTTCTCCCTCATCACTATCAATAAGAGCCTCGTTCCGCTGCGTGGCTGCAACCAAGAATTTTCGACTTTAAATCGTAAAAATCATTTTTTCCCGTGTTTGAAAAACAGAGGCAGACAGCAAAGAGAGAGCTCAGATGAGCCATAGACTCCACACATAGACCTCGCCCAGCCATGACTGAGGGGAACTCCCCGTAGAGTTACGAATGGCAGCACTCAGTTATAATAGATATAATCTGTCCCATTATACTCTGATAAAGAATTGAGACTGCTACCAGGATATTTCTCATTTTTGATCCGGGAACAAAGAGGACACAGGGAAACATCTCCTTAGAAGGAAAACTGTTTGAAAAATTGAGACTGAATTGACTGAAAGATGGTAAAAATAGCACTTCAGCGAGGCGCCATTACATACAGATCTGTGGTCGCGCGTTTACTGCACGGTCTCATGTTCACATATTCTGCATAAGTCAGCTTTGCAGCTGGGCCATAGTAACACACAAGCTATGAAACATTTTTACAAATCAGAAAATGAAAGTGACCTTGAAATTGAATCGCTGAGGTAAAAAAAAAAAAAAAAAAAAAACTTGTAAAAATTTTGATATTGAAATAAATTGTCAAACAAGAATGCAGTAAGCCACATTCTAAACTGAATGGTTGTCATATTTATGTCTCAAATGACAGTGAAAAAAGGAGCTCTCAAACAGTCTCAGAGGACTGGATGTCATGGAGACCTGGAAAGCTAAAATAATAAAGGGGTCCTTCATTCAGTCCTTCTGTGGGTGAAAGCATACCTGTGGTTGAAAGGATGCCAGAGCCCAACAGGTTCCTGGTCAGCTTGACCAGCAACTGTCATATTAGGGCAAGAGAATGCTGGAGGTTCTGATTAAACGAACAAAGAATTCCTTTCCCTGGAGCTTGACTTCGCTCTGAAATATGTTTGTTTGGTGAAGACGATTATCATTCATTTGCTTAATCTGTTTGATGTGCGGCCTACGGTGGAGCCAGTTCTCCGCTCTCAACGTCGATCGAACGGATCGGATTTAGTGAAAGGCTGCCATGAGTCACTCGTCACGACTGCCATTGTTATCTTGACTTTGCATGTCCCCAAAAACGTCACCCAAAATGGCACACGTCCCCCAAAACATCACGTCCCCCAAAACATCACACGTCCCCCAAAATGTCACACGTCCCCCAAAATGTCACATGTCCCCCAAAACGTCACACATCCCCCAAAACGTGCGCGGCCAGCCACCTCTTCTCCTCAATCCAGGATTCAGCAGCTGAACAGTGCAGGTATTGCGCAGGGGGGCCACGCAGCTGACGCAGCCTACGCAGCGGACGCAGCCCATGCAGCCCACGCAGCCGAAACCCTTGCACAAACCAATCAGCCAACATCTTTTAAAAAATTTTTTAGTGTAACAATCCCACAAACTGTAGGTTCCCTTTACGAGTGCTGTACACGTATAAGGCTTCTGGGGTGACTGGGAGGCTAATGTACGGACGCTAAAGCAAAGGCTAGCATAGCTGAGCGCTGACGCTAGTTTCACAGAGCCAGAGACGGGCCTGATGAAGACTGCAGAGCAAGTGCTTCTCTTCCACCGCAGAACTAATTTACAGGCGGCCTTTATCAACTCAGCCGCGAAACAAAAGACTCCCTGAAGCACCTTTCACTCTTAAGCCTGTCCTAAATGCGTTCTGGAGGGCCGTGGTAGACTCAGTCAGTCAACTGCCACCTTTTACCAACAAGTGAAACACAAAGCTTACGCTGGAGTACAGAACTCACATACAGCCCAGTAATGACTTGAGAGAAAGCAACTCATTTCCAAGGACTTCTGTACCTCCAAATTATAAGGCAGAAATTGAAAAAGAAGGCAACGAATACTAGCTGGAACATTGCCAGGGCCTGTCACACTTCAGAAATCAGGCTCTGTCCAGTCATATGTTTCAGAAACACACTAGCATGGAGAGGATAACCTGAGTGAAGCTGCAAGAAAAATAAAATCTAAATCTCAGATACTTCAGAAGGAGCCATGCGAAGCCAAGGTCCAGGATGAAAAGCAAGGGCACTAATGCTATCAGTGTCCAGGGGAAAGTGGTCTAGAGAGGGTCATAGAAACCACCAGTAGGCTACACAGATTTATTAGCAAGTTCAACATATTGCAGTATTTTTTTCTTCTTCTGTAAATCTAATTCCACACCTGCATAGGATTCAGTAAGAAGTGATGCGGGGAAAGACTATCATCTGAGGATCTGTCAGGGAAGGAGGTGTTCCCTGTCAGAACAGAGGCCCATGATCACACATACTGAAGCTCAGCATGAGGAAAGCAACAGTGCTGAATGATGTCATCAAGTGTTACCAGTTTTACAGTCCTAATACCTTTCAAGGGTTTACAGACTGTAGGCAAATGTTTCTGCTCTCATGACCGCAAAAATGCTCGGATGCTTGTTTTATTAGTCATTCTGAACAACTATTTAGAGTGGCTTAGCTGCCATGCTGCAGATATAACGGTGTGCCTGTGTATCCTACATAAACTAAAAAGCTACAATAAGATAGAGAAAGGAGAAATTCGTCTGTTTTTAATTTCTCGGCAGTGAAATAATGCCCTATCTGAAATATAAGCATGTGGGGCAGCTGGGCGGATCTTACTGGCGTTATTCCTGTGTGTCCACGAGCCCCGCGGTCTGGTGTCCAACCCAGACCGTGTCCTCGCGGACCGAAACCGGCAGCACTGCAGGGCGGTGAGTAATTGGCCCAGGGAGGGAACGGTTCTGTCGGCGCGGGGGATAATCTCATCCTTTTCCATGGACTCGCGCTGGGTAATCCGAAGCGCCTTCCCCTGACTCGCGTGTGCTCGAGCTCAAATCGCGGACTGCGGTGTGCGCTGAGAAGCAGCGTGTCATTTCCGCGTTTGGGAGGGCAGCACGCGCTGGTCGATGCTATCTGGAATTTAAAGCGGGGTCTCGCACCGACGCGCACAGCTGGGGAATACTACTGCGCGTTTCAAGCTGGAGCGAAAGGGGAAAAATGCAGAAAGATACCGTTAATTTCAAAAGAAGCGGTATAGTCCCGCTCCCCTGAAATGGGGCGGGACTATGTATAAAAACGGATTTAATTCTTACACGGATCACCTGATATGGATAAAAACACCCTCAAATTAAAGCTGAAAGTTGGCACTTTTATCCCCATATTCAGTTTTACTATCAACCCAATGCGCTGGAGTGCAGAGCCAAAGCAACAAAAATTGCGTCATTGTCCCAATACTTTTGTATTTAACTGTGTATGCAATGAGAGTGCGTGGTGGTTGCTGAAACTGTGTGTGCATTATTTACATATTACTCTCTATGAATTACATATTTATTACATATTATTACATATTCTCTCCATGCATCATAGCTCTTAAATTGCAATAACCATTTTCTCTTCATTTGCATTGGTACACTTTGCAAGAATAAACAACTATAAAAACTGACTACCCCATTTAATTGAGAAAACAGATAATTAAATGTTTTACTACTGCCTTCAAAGTTGGATCAGAGGACAGGCAGTTCATTGCAATGACAAACGACTAATAACTAAGAATGATGGTTATGTTTCATTCTGACATATGTTACCGGCTGTACCTAATTTGTCAATTTTCTGTCTTTATTCTGTCCCGAATTTCTGCAAGTAAATCCGAATAACATGAACTGACAAATACATAAATGATAACAATAACGGTCTTGAGATGAACTGTCCTGTGCATTACAATCTTCTCAATCAGAGAGCCAGGAGATGGCTCACTGAAAAAAAATTATACAACAGCGACATTAAAATGAGAAGTGCACCCTTGCCAGAACAAGGACACATTTGATGTATGTGAAAAACCGCGAGTGGTGACTTTTTGACTGCACCACAGAATACTGAGTGGGTTCTTCAGGATGTAATGAATGCTTCTTAACAGCAACGAAACCAACATAATGCAGCCAAAACGTGTTTTTTATATCAGTAGTACAAAAGTACGTATTAGGAAAATCCCGGCACGATCAAGGGTTAAACACAAACCAAACACACAGGTTTTTGATCATATACCATAAAGTTTATAATTCCAGACAAATGAGGTCATTTTAGATGGACTGCATTTATATTGCGCTTTTATCCAAAGCACTTTACAATTGATGCCTCTCATTCACCAGAGCAATTAGGGGTTAGGTGCCTTGCTCAGGGACACTTCGACACGCCCCAGGGCGGGGGATCGAACCGGCAACCCTCCGACTGCCAGACAACCGCTCTTACCTCCTGAGCTATGTCGCCCCAATTTTAGAATTGACAGACTAGATTACTGAGAATATGTGAAACAGAACTGCAGTCAACGTTACACAGAAACGTTACATAAAATATTTCACATTTACTGGTTTTCTAATTGATTTCCTCTATTTAATGAGCTCATGTTTTTTATCCTCTCAGTTACATTGCTAATTATTTAACTATTTGTTATTTTGTTCAAAGGAGGGCTTTTAAACCCTTTCGCATCAGGCTAATTATCCTGTTTTGATTTGCTCTGAGGAAGAGACAGAGAACGTGAAGGCAACTGGTTCCCAGTAGCTGGTAATCTTCACGTCACATTCTTCCTCTGCAGCTCATAAGCCCGTTTAGAAAACAGTGAGTCTGGAGTTCCACCCAGCCACGCCAAAGTGAATTCTGGGTGCTGTAGTCTTACCCAGTAGCCTGACTACATTAAGTCTGAATCGCTTCGTGTAACATGGGCATACCTACAGGTGTCCGATCTGAAGACGCTGGATGCCAGATAGATGTCTGCTCCTGTTCCTCCTCTCCTACATCCTACCCTTTACACCTTGGCAGCCAGTCACCCTGCCCCACTTCCTGTCAAGTCTGCACGCATTTGTATGGGCGACATGATAAACCAGCCCCCCCCCCCCCCCCTTACAGAGAATAGCATTTCTGAGAGCTTAGACACGGCTTAGCGATTATTTAAATGTGACACAGGTTAGCGAGTATTTAAATGTGATACAATTGCTGTAGATACAGGGAAATTAATGTGAATTAATTGAATCTTCAGGACTTGAAATGTTCTTAAATGAGCCAGTTGTGTCTGTTCTAGGTACAGTGGATTACAAAGGTTTTGGCTCCCTCTGAGTTTTAACATTTTACTAGGCCACAAAAAGATTTCAAAATGCATTTATTTGGGATCTGTTTTCATATAACATGCATTCAAAGTTAAAGACATCCAGAAATGAACCACATATTTGACAGTATGATTGAGTATGAGTATTCTGATGCTTTATCCATCCTGTACCCCAAGCACTATTGAAGCATACTGAAAACCTGATGTCAGCTTTGTTAATAAATATGCAACATTTGACTGGAAATATTGCTCCACATCCATCATTTCAGCCTGTGCAGGAGATCTGCATGGTAAACCCAAACAGTACGACGCAGTCATAAGAACAGAGCGCATCATAATTGAACTCGGCAAAATAGCCCAGCATGGGTATTCTGTGCTAGAAAGCTAGTCTTTATTGTCATGGGCTCTGTTTGTCTGAGTTGTGAGTGGCACATTACATGATTGTTTTGATTTAACAAACTTACATTGTCTGATGTCTTATACGTACAAATGTTCTGGGTTCAGCTATTGGCTCAAAGCAAGGTATTCAGAAAAATCTAACGAAATATGGCGACCCACTTTGAGCAGGACAATCCAATCTCTTATGTGAAGAAATTTCAACCGATACTGTACAAAAATCTACCAATTTAACTTGATAGATATAATGTTATTTGTGGCTGTTAACCAGTGCCAAGCATTCAACCTCAGAGAAATACAGACATTGCATATGTTTCAGGACAGTATCGTTGGCATGTGTATCAATGATAATGTTTACTTGGCAGTTTTTTTTTTTCACTGATGCTCATTGGTGGATGTGGATATGAACTTTGCCACCCCCCCCCCCCCCCCCACCCGAAGAGCTTGTCTAGTGCGACTGTGGAGAAAAAAAAAACACATGGCCAGTAACAGGAATAATAGGCAGCTCAAGAGGATCGCACAAAAAAAAAATTCAGCATTCACCAGTTATCAAAGGGAAATGCATTCACAGATTTTACCTGGCGCCCAGAAATACATTGCGGGCACTTAGCAGACACTCCAATCCAAAGCGACTAACAAACCATTTGCATTGTTACACTGCGCCCATTTATACAGCTGGATAATATACTGAAGCAATTCAGATTAAGTATCTTTTCTCCGGGGTACAACGGCTGTGTCTCATCTGAGAGCTGAACCTGCAACCTTTTTTTTGGTTGTGAGCCCAGTTCCCCAGCCATTAAGCTGCACTGCCGTCCAAGTAAAGATCATATGCTTCAGTGACAGGACTCATTGTGGGAAACCACACCCGTCTTCATTGCAGATTTACAGCGTCGGCGTAATCTCATCTGCGACGATGACAAGGATGCACAAATCTTTCACAGATAATATTGAGATTAAGGGGCAGAGCGAAGCGGGGAGAATAAGTATATTTGCCCCCCAGGATATGAAGGGGGAACTGAGGTAAAGCTCAACCCTGACTACTAAACGAAAAAAGGACATAACCTTAAACACGGGAGTACTGCTATTAAAGGTCTTATCAGAGTTTACCTGGGTGCAGTGTTTTTAATTCTCTGATCACCTGTGCTAGCATACAGCCTGCCTCACTTTCATATGTGTATGTGCAATCCACTGAATGTTTGAGACCTTTCTGAATAAATTGTTCACGAACTGTAAAGTTCTCTGAATAAGAAGTCTTGGGGGGGGGGGGTGTTCCTCTGTGCTCTGGGGAAGTGGGGATTACTGAATCACGTGAACGAATCCATAGATGTGTTCTTTTCACTGAACGAATCGTTCACGAACAAATCAGACAAAAATAATCAAACTCCCCACCACTACAAGTGTGAACTGGACTAGATATACATTATGGGTTGCGTTTCCAAATGCAGTTTCAGTTTGCGTAGCAGGCCTGTTGAGTTGTGAGTTGCTTTAAGAAAAAAAAAATCTAACTTGTGATTTAATTGATGAATCTTAGTTAAAAGTAAAAGACTGACTCAGCCAGAGCAGCGGAATGTAGAACTACGAAAGGTAAAAAAAAAGATTTACCCAGATTAAACCCAGGAGACTGAATGACGAACAACTGTGCGCGATATAGCTGCCCATAGAATGCCATTCAAATGTAAAGACCCATATTAATTTGCTCGGTTCTGAGGCACCCTTACGCCATACCAATAATGACTGATAATAATCTCCATTATACATTACATTACATTTAACACAAGCTCCTAAAATGTCTTTAATCCAGAGACAGCCTCCACACAGAACGCTCAAAAAAAGAAAAAAGAAATCAGGCTTCAGGCTAGTTACAGAAAATCTGAGTTGTCTCGCGTTATCATCGACCTACACTGCACTCTTAATACCTACGATTCCCAGTCATGCCCTCCAAAGACCTGACAGTTTGCTTTTGTCCCCTGCAGGGGACAAGAGTCTCCGGTCTTAATACCAAGAACCTGCACTACAAGGGAAATTTATTTAAAAATCAAATAATATTTTTGAGAATATTTTTTCACTGCAACATGTTTTTGTAATCCAAGACACTTGTATATTTTATATCAAACAAATGAAAATCCTCAAACTTTGTTTCCTGCAGGGCCCCAGGAGGACGCGTACATTGACACCTTGATATTTAATTTTTACCGTGGTGTGACACGATCAGCTCAATGTGACATTTCCCATCAGCCATTGCTGATATTCGCAGAGGCGCTGTGAGCCTCAAGCCTTCAGAAGCAATCGCACCCACAGCTGATAAACTCTCGTCATAATCTCTCTAAATTTAAGACACTCTTCATGACAAAGTTTCAATCAGATGGTCCTCGGCTAACCATCAAACTTATTGCTTATTTAAATGCATACTCCATAGCAACTTCATTTCTGGCATGCGATGCTACAATGGCAGGTATTTCAAAGGAACGTCATACCAAATTATAAAGTGCACTGTAATATTTTAACCACAAAATGCATTCTGTCTTTGAGCACAGAGGAGCAGGTACCTTTACTGTGCTGTGTACATCAATAAATTACATCATTGACACGTATATGGAAAATCATTACCATAAAAACAACAACAGTGTGATTTAAAAGGCAAGCCTAACCATCTGCCAGTGCCTGCATCAGAAAAAACACCCTGTGTGTGGAGTAGAATTTGATTCGCTTTGGTTGATTTTTACAATATTTATCATTTGTGTTGCTCTCTTTAAAACTGTGAAAGATGTCTGTAGAGTAGGCTAAATGTGTTTATGGAATCGGGAGATTTATACACCTGTTGGCAGACACAATGGGTGGACTTCTCAATCAGCTGTCTTTAATAACTCATGTAAACTGTCAGTAGAGCTTTCAATTAACATTTTTTCTTAAGAGCTACATAAGCCCTTCATAAGCATTACATAGCATCCTCATACTCTCCACGCAGACATTAATGATGCTTATGTCAATAACCATAAACAGGTAAAGTGCGTGTGCATGTCCTTTTGTCTGTCATGGTAATTTCACTTTCTGCTGCACTAGTAATACAATAAAGCATTTGCCTATTTGCAGGCTGAAACATAATGCTGTAGGAAGAACACAGACATAGGTGAAATGTTAAGTGCACCCTTGAGATAGGTTAAACTACAACCAGAGATAGTCAATGTCATTATTCAACACTGTTTCTCTGTGTTCGGGTATATCATGACGTCTATGGGATTTATCACATAACACCTAAATGAATCTAACAAAACATAAAGACAATGTTGCATTATTCATTGAAAAAATGTGTTACCCACTTGTATGTACTAACCTCTGAATAATGTGCTGTAATGTAGATTATCTGTAAAAAAAAAAAAGGTATGCTATCTGTTCAACAAGTATATTGCATAATCCTTTTTTTCACACTGTAAGTGCATTATGACAAGTTATGACATTATCCATTATATTAGTTCTGTTCTCTATCATTTCTTCAAAGATTAAATGCCACCATTTGAGGGAAGTAGAGGGTTATATGGTGTAATCCAGATTCGTTCCTGGAGCCTGAACATACCCCGACAAAGTCATTGCTCGATTTTTTTAAAGAAGCGAAGGAATGCCTTTGATATTGGTACATCAAAACTGATTCTCATCTAGCCCAGAGTCAAATATTTTCAAAGGTTTAAAAAAGAAATGAACTCAACTTGACACTATTTTTTTTTTTTTAGATACAGACTAAACTTCTAGACATTAGATGGCAGACAGTTTATCAAAATTATTTCAGAAAGCAATATGTATTTACAGTTATATGTGGCATGCACCATGCAATAATCTCTAAGTTATAGTTTCATATCTCAAAAGGCACCTAGTGCTCACTGACATTAATCGCATATGTGAGATGCAGTATTTAAAAAAAAATCTAATTCTACTGATGTGTTTTCAAAAACATATAAAAACAGAGTGCACTTGCTACCATTGAAGTAAAACAAAATATACAAGAATTCAGTATGAGCCCAAACACATCAATTCTTGCATTATGAACAAATATTGCACAGACCTCTGAAAATATTATTTGGCAATATCAACCAATATACTTCCACAGTTCATATAAACCCTAATGCTTTTCATTCTTGTACGGGAGGAAATCTTTTCCAGCTTTTGGTAAGCTGGATGAAGCTCCACATGAGACCAGCTATGTTTCCTCACAGTCTGTCCAAAAAAAAAAAAAAAACATTAAAAAGAGGATTCTAGAGCCAGCTCCTGGGAATAGGTCTCTGTCCTGACTCCTGACACCTCAGAATAAAAACTTTATTGTTGGGTTAGCCCACAGTACAGCGCTACTCAGAATAAATAATAAAAAAATGAATTCAAATTGGATTTAAATCTTAAATTTTATTCAGCTGATAAATAAAGAAAAAGTAGCAGCAGCTGAATAAAAAAATGTTAAAAAATAAATAAATAAAATAACACAATAATCAGATTATAAATCTGCACAAGTAGAATAACATTATCCTAGTGCCCAAGTAATGGCCATTATCACACTGTCCCATGTAATATTTATTAGGCAATTTGCTGGCCAGCTACAGTGGAAGTTAGATAGGGGTCAGCATAAATCAATACCCTTGCCCCCGGTCATGATTGTTTGTGGACTGGTTTGCCTTCTTAGCCGTAAATAAAGAAAAGAAGATCATTCAGGGCCCGAGATGCCTTCCTTTCCGGAAGAAGGTCTTCCAGGGGCAGGGATGCTGTGCTTGATGGAGGATCGTGAATGGCAATAACTGCTTAAAGTCTGCCATCTTTAACCTGCAGACTCATTTCACAGAGTAAAATAGATAAATAAATGCAGGCTTTGTGGGCTGGTGCGTCATCACTCACTGGGAGTTTATGTCTCCTCGCTTATTATTTTACTGAGGGGTTTTTAACCAATCATACACCCACGTTACTCAGTGGGGCGTGGCTGAGGTGAACCCTCTTTTCACTCGGATGCATGTTGGGATGAATAAATGACAGGCCAATCCATCATCATCATCACCATCATCATCAACAACAACAACAACAACAACAACATTATCATCTTCACCATCATCATCATCATCAACAACAACAGCAACATTATCATCTTCACCATCGTCACTGTAACATACTGACAGCTGTGCCTTCAGTTTTGGGAAATGCTCATGCTTAAGGCAATCTTTTCAAAGGGATTCATATTTCAATTCAATTGGCCATCGTTAGAAAAGAATCACGTTTCCCTTTCATATTTTGACATATGAATACGTATGAATTTGCAAAAATTGACAATTATATGTAAACGTTCACTTTACTGGAATAAAGTAAAAATTTAAGAATTGGCTGAGGGCCAATAGATCAATTCAAACTTTTACTATGATGAGTGCAAAGTAACCATACCCAATGTGCAAACTTAATTTAGTGCAAATCTAACTGAAAATTTAGAGTTCTAGAACGATTAATTAGAATGTTAAATAAAAACATTGAACCATTTGTTTTATGAATGGACTCAAAACAAAGAGAGTAACTTAAGACACTGGCTGGGTTTACTGTTCATGAATTTAAACCAAAACACAAAGGCTATCCCACCCTGATTATACGCATTCACTCAACACTATATGTCACCCATCAAACTAACCCCATATTTTTGATCTAGCACTCGTGTGTGTACCAACAAATCTTTGTAGCACTTTTTATGTGGAAGTTTTCACATTTCTCAATCTCAATTCAATATCAGAAATGATTAAATACTTTTAAGTACACTTTAGTATTCAGAAGGGAGCGCTAACATTTGCCAAATAACTGGATGCAAATACAAGTCTCCAGGTATAAATAGCCACAGGCACCTTGCATTATTGTTCTTGTCACAATTAATATACGCGGTGCATTGTGGGACAGAATATGCGAATGAGTTGCACATTGTATTCATTTAGCCGAACTTAATATTAAGCCCTCAAACAAATGCCAAGACTAATGTCTTTTGATTTACATATTAATTCCACATTATAATCAGTCTGTTAAGGTCAGAGCTTCTGAAAAGTATGTTGCACCGCATATTATGAAAACATATTTTTCACAAAGGTTATTTAATTATTTATGTGTTAAGATACATCTCATTGATCATGCATGACATGCACTTTACTTTTAATAATAATCCTGCTCTTGCATTTCAAGTAGCACCCTTCACATTAAAAAAATAAAAATAACAAATAAATAGCTGAACGTCAAGTACATTGATTGCACCTGTCTGCATCACAGAGAGGGGCGGATCCTCTTCTTTGGCTTCCTAAACCATTGGACGAATCAGGGCATTGAACGGTGGAAACTTGGGCTACAGGCACACAGCTGGGGATGGCTGGTAGTATTCCCAGGTGAGTATCTCCAGGCCAGAGTTTAGCTCTGTAACGGAGCGAACGCTCCGTTCCTGCTAGGGTACCCTATTTGTTAAAACGATCGGGTTTTAACTGCGTACCTGCTTATGTTAGCGGCTGTTTGGCGCGAGTACGCCGCTTTCATAAATGTAGTGTGCACCATTTACAGTATGTTTGCCGGTTTGTCAACTCGAACACATTCGCTACTGTACATATGTTCGCCACCATGATGTACTGCGAATAACTTAAATCTACACATCTGGTTTCAAACATTAAATATATTTATTTTAATGTACCACGTTCAATAAACGCAATGTTAGGAGTTGCTACTAGCCGTTGTTTTTTCCGTTTGTTCCATGTTCAAACTGAAATGACGTAATCCGAGCGTCACGATTCTGTGCAATTTTTTTGGACGCGCTGGACAACAATAATTGGCTATTTTAGACGGCGGGAGACTGTATAATATAGTCGGCAATATTTTCTCATACCCAATTGGACATGCGATTATTATATATAAAATTGCAACTATTAATATACGTGTAACGATTTCTATGAGTAAAAATATATAATGACAAGTTTGAGTCTCATCTCCAAAGTTCACTGTAAAATCCGCCGACCAACCATCCTTGGTTTAAAAAAAATAAATAAATAAATAAACTTTTATTCAACATTCTAATTCAGTACCGTAGTAACTCTAGAACTACATTTTCAATTTCATTTGTTACTTTGCTTGCCCTAAATTAAGTTTTGGTTTGGCTTGCACTCATCTTAGTAAAAGTTTGAATTGATCTATTGGCCCCTCAGCTTGCACAAATACATTGTACTTGTCACCTGTAGTCAAAACAGTTGAAGCTCCTATCAAGATTATTTCCCTCTTTAAAGGAAAAAGCAGGGTTTTTTTTAAAGGAATTTTTTAATTCAACATTCTAAGTCAGTTTTCTAGAACTCTATTGCTTTCAGTTACCAGTGGTGATTGCTACATCAGCATTAGGATGTTCATTCAAAGAACATTCTAATCACATATCTGTGATCTCACTCATTGAAGGGTTAAACCGCAGTCTCCAGGACAGAGCCTTGGCTCTCTGCTGACCCTACTTTGTTTGACTTTGTGGTTCTGTGCTACTTTGTCCATCAGTTCAGTTCCGTTTTTGTCTTCGAGCAAGTCAACAAACTGCACCACTGCACCACAGTAGAGTGACTTACAGTCTAATCTATGCCAAGACAGCAGCATATCTTTTTGTTTATGCGAGCCAATTGAGGTAAAGTACCTCGCTGAAGGGTACAACTGCCATGTTCATCCCAGAGATCCTCGGGGTCCAGGGGTCAGTGCTTTTACTGGGTACAGCGTGCGGCAAACTCAAACCAGATCCAGACGCCTGATGATTGTTCGACAGTAAAATGTGTTCTGTAAACGTCTTCTCCGAGCAGGGCAGCCAGGGCCCCAGTTTACCTGACACAAGATATAGTGAAGTCTGCGCTACCCTGCATGCTCCCTGCTAACTCTGACAGTGCCAGGAACGCAGCCGCCAGCTTGTTTGCGCTAGCCTGCCCCCCAGAGCAAGAGGGTGGTGGTAGGAGCTAGGCTATGTTTTCTTTATGCCATGGTAGCTAATACCCATGGAGCAATAGTAATATGAACCTGAAAATGGTTATCTATGCACTGGGCAGGGGGGCGTCAACATTTGGAATTTGTGTGAAAATGGGCATGTTCACCTGCACAGTCGTATTCTGATATTATTCCAAACAAGGCAATATCCCGAATAAGGATGTGGGTCCTGTAAACAGTGTATTCTGATTGAGTACCCCTAATAAGGCTTTATTCTGAATGTGGCATATTCTGATTAAGACATGGGGCATATATTGATATTATTATTATTGTTATTGGAGCGCTATCTGGGCCATGTATACAGCTTATTCGGAACGTCCATCTCAATCGGGGGTTTTCGCGACAGTCCGCAGCACTAATACGGCCCGAGGGCGTCGTTCTCGGTCAGCACTGCTGTTGCTAGGCTACCCGTTGCACTGTAAACATGAGCCAGACAGCTAGCAGCTCGCGGGCCACAAGGGCGGAAGGCCCCGCAAAAAAGACTCAACATGTACTTTTGCAAATTTTTGAGAGGTAGATAAAGAGCTTTAGGGACATAACATCGCATGGCCATTTTACGTTTAACCGGACTATGCAAGTCTGTATGTAAATGTGAATATTAAAAGGACGCGTAAACAGCTTATTCAGAGTATTGTCTGTTTCAGAATAATGGCAATAACTGGAATGTTGTGTGCATGTAAACGTAGACGCTGATCTTTTGGTGACTTTTAAAAAGCAGAATCAAACAAACAGTAATGCACTAGAAGTTTAAAACGTGTACAATATGTTAGCCAATGAAGGCTAAAATCTTTGAACAGCTAGCCAGGGGTAATGGTTCGGCTGCAAGGCCGAACTGACGCCACGCTGGGCATCTGGACAACTTCTGTAGCCCGCTGTAACCCCACCAGACTGCGCAAGTTTCACTTTCAAAGCTCCCTGCATCCCAACTGCCGGGGAAAATAAAAATATCCATAAAATAATAACAGGGCGAAGCCACATGACTGAATTTGTGCAGTGAGACTAAAAAGCATCAGTCCTGCTGTGTTTCTCTGTGCACAGAGTGCTCCAGCTGGTCTCGACTCCCCACCTGACCCCACAGAAAACAATAAAACTAAAGCGCCCCCCCACCCCCACCCCACCCCCCCGCCAATTAAAATCGATAGAGTCTGCTTCGTCTTGTCAAAAACCGATTGGTTTTATTATTTGTTTTAAACATCTTGTGCCACCCAGTGCTTTCAGAAACAATGGTTGCCAGCAAGCAACAATAAACACGTGCCTACTCACACACAGCAAACATAAACTAGTGGTAGGAATATACAAATAAGAGTCCGTTATTAGAGTGCCAAACACAAGGGTGAGTAGGCGTCCTGCTATTTTTCAGTTGCTTCCAACTGTGCAGGATTTTGCATTGGTTGATTCTACTAAGGATCTGTTTCTTCTGAGTCCTGACATCATTAGTTCAGCGTAGGCTAAATAATACATGTGCTGTAATTAGTGATTAAGTATTCTCCATAAAGCTGACGATCAGGATAGAAACGTCCTCTCTGCAAAGGCCTTCTTGGCACAACTGCGCTTACTGTTAGCCAAATGTATGAGTTTTCAGTCGTGTGCAACCAATAGTCATTTACAAGAAAATGCACGCAGTGAAATGTCCAGAGTTAATTCAACTCTAGCAGAGCACATACGAGTCCGATTCGGACCATATGTACTCTGTAATAGTCGATTTAACACTGGACATTTTACTGTGTAGGCTTTCTTGCAATACAGATGAAATGGAAATGTAATAGATTTTCTGTCAAAGAAAACAATTAAATTAGCCGCTAATATCTATGGTTCCCAAACGCCGGTCTGTGGACCGCCGCCAGTCCCCAGTGCTTACAGTTAGTCATAATGAAATGCCTCATGTTGTTGACCTTACAAATGTGTGGCGGTCCTTGAGAGTTTGAGACTCAGAACTTCTGGCCTAATCCTCTTCCTCACCAAGCCTTAAGTGTCACTGCTTCTCTGAGATGTCCTGATGAGAATGGATCAAAGGAATGATGCAGGATGAAGTCACAGGGGTTAGAGTTTTTGGCAGGCGTGTCCTCTCCTCTTTGTGGCCAGGGTGCTGCCACCCTGGTCCTAGAGAGCCACAGGCTCGGCTGGTTTCCGTTGCTACCCTGTACTTAATTAACCAATCAGAGCAGCCGATTACACAGTTACCTCGCTTCACCTGGTTACTAGGGTCTGAACTGTGGACAGATTTTAAGGTGAAAACGAAAATCAGCAGAGCTTGTGATTCATCAGGACCAGGGGTACAGACCCCTGTTTTAGGCAAATGGGATTGTTTTTAATTTAGAAAATTATGCTACGTGATTTTGGAGCTGGATATTTTCCAAAAGCAATTCCGGTTAAGTGCTCAGTTCAAGGGTGCTGCGACCTGGAAACCTCCTGGTGAGTCACCAACCCACTTCAGTTTTTTTCTAAAAAAACTGTGTGTGGGAAGCAAAATTTCCCCTGCCCTGAAGCAGCCATTAAAAACATTGCCAGCGTCTCCAAGGACATCTGACTGCAGGATGTGGAAGGGGTGGAGTTGGATGCCAATGGGTGGGAAATGACTGCCAGTCTCACCCATCGGTGCATGCAACTGGTTAAAAACAATTCTACCTTTCGATGCTCGGGATTGGACTAGGGGTAGAATGTCAAAGGGGGGGTAGGGGGTGTGGGGGGGGGGGATGGGTGGTGTGACACCAAGCAGCCTGCAGTCTCCATAATTCCTCAGTGTGATGGAACATTAAAACCAAAATCAACTGCAAGGAGGCATATTCAAGCTCACGCTGATCATTAATTAAAAGTCAAACAAGTCTACTTCGCCATGCAATGTTCTTACTCTATCCACATGAGTATCGCAGAATACAAAGATATTTCATGTGACTTAAACTCTCGTTTAGCTTAATTAATGATCCGGGGGGGGGGTATAAGAGACGCGGCGTTGCGTGTGGAGCTGAAACTCCGCGCCGGAGGCGAGCCGCGCGGCTGAACTGCATCCAGAGACGCGTTCTCCGCGGCTGACAGAATGGCGCCGAGGTGAAGTAAAAGTGCGTAAATCGATCCCGTTGCGCGCAGGCATGAGTGACGAGCTCAGAGAGACTGATGAACGCGGTAACGGGACTAATCTCAGGGACGCACGGGCCGCGAGGGAGGAGCCGCTGAGCGCTGGGGAAGGTCGCGCTGCGCGGGGCGCGAGGGAGGAGCCGCTGAGCGCTGGGGAAGGTCGCGCTGCGCGGGGCGCGAGGGAGGAGCCGCTGAGCGCTGGGGAAGGTCGCGCTGCGCGGGGCGCGAGGGAGGAGCCGCTGAGCGCTGGGGAAGGTCGCGCTGCGCGAGGGAGGAGCCGCTGAGCGCTGGGGAAGGTCGCGCTGCGCGGGGCGCAAGGGAGGAGCCGCTGAGCGCTGGGGAAGGTCGCGGGAGCGCCGGGCACGAGTGTGCATGTCGGGCAGGAGCGGGCGTGTCGGGCAGGAGCGGGCGTGGTGGGCATGTCGTACCGAGCGGAGCTCACCGTGTCGACTGGAAAATGCCATTTGTGTGTTTCAAACGCGGGTACACATGCGTTTAACCATGGTGGTGGGGGGAGTGGCGGAGGGTGCCAAATAAGGGTACCCAGAGCCCTGATGAGCAATTTGTGCATCAGTCCAGACCTGATGAATATACCCAGACATGATAATACAGGTGTATATTTACAAATACGCATGGTTGGTCACTGCTGCATTGGCCAAGTCCTAGGACCTACAGAAACAGAAAGTATTCATAAAGCTTTCCCTTTATAAGAGCTATATGTTTTTCTGAATAAGCACAGCACAGACATTACTAATAGTCATATGGTCAATAGGCATATGGTGTTTGTCACTCATGGCATCGCTAGTAACAAAACAAACCGCACGCCTATTTCTGCTTATTGACAAATGTATTTATGAATATTTACAGTATTTACAATGGTGTTATATACTATTTATTAAGGGGTTTTTGTAGCACTTTTTCAAGGCGAATTCATATATTCAGTATTTAGAAAGTACTTTCTGTGCATCTGCATATTATGGTCATTACTGTAAGTACCAAGCTGTTAAGAGATAAGCAACAAAGAAGTGAAACAGGCAAACAAAAAAACAAAAAAAAACAATGTGCTCTTTTTTCATCCTTTCTTGAAAGATTTAAAGAAAAATACTGAGGAGGATCATGAGGTTGCATGTCACACATCGCTGCCTGCTAAGCCTTAGGGCATTTCTTGACAGCATTTCAGATTTTTATAAAACTGTTCTCCTTCACTTTCATTTTGTGAAGCCCTCTGGTTGGACTCGATGTCGCGGATTGCGCTGCTGGTTTTCAAAGCGAGCTCTGCCCTGTAAGAAGTCCTCCAATATTCTGAAAAATGGCCTCCAAGCACCGACATGCACAATGCAAATGACATGCACAATACAGAACTGTGGGCCCGTCCGCTTCTGCCTCCCGCCTTCACTTTATATTCTCGTTAAAGCACACACAACAAATAACTCCCCTTCCGGCCCTGCTTCTGTAGCCTGCTGAGCACAGGCTCTAAGGAACAGAGAACCCCCCCCTGAGAGACTCTGTACCGGAGACAGGCGCTCGAGTTTGTGAGTCGTACGCGAGTCGCACTTAAAGTCGCGCGTAAACAGACTCCAGCCTCCACTCGCAGCACGTCCTCAAATGACCGGCGAGAAGGACTCGTGAACAGTAAGAGCCTTCTGAAAGACTGCCATCTTGAAATTATTCGATTCTCATGCGCCTCCCTGTATGCTTCACACTGTGTGCACCTGCCAGCAGAAGTGTGGCATCCAATCACAGCCACTCACGTGCACTCCCCTCAGCCTCGTGCGCTCACCTCAGCCTCGTGCACTCAACTCAGCATCGTGCGCTCTCCTCAGCCTAGTGCACTACCTCAGCCTCAAGCTAAGCCCCATGTGAAGACAGTAGGCAGTGAAACTTCAAGAAATAGCCATAATCGCTGTTAGGCTGTACTACTCTTGAGACTTGAGACTTCACTCGGACTCTTGTACAGGGACTTCAGACTTGGATTCTAGCTCTAGGATTTCAGACTCGCATTTTGATGACTGGCAAACACCTCTGTTCTATACAGCCCAGGTTTTGGGGAAAAAGCCACTAATGCAGCTTTCTAAGAAAGAACAGAAGCGTGACTCAGGCTTTCCGTTTCCTGTGTAGAGGAGCGATGGCCGGGAGCTCAAATGGTGGAGAAGGCTCTCGCCGTAGCCATAAAACGGCTCTGAAACTTGGACCGTCAGAGTTATCTTTCTCTCCTCTTTCTCTCGAGGGGTTACGGCAGCTGAGCTTCACTCTCTTAGCCAGGGCTAAGCACGGATTTCTGGATTCTGCTGAAGTCTCCACTTTGGCCACTGCCAACCCTGCCCCCGCTCCCATTCTGAGGAGAAGCTTCAGGAGTTACGTGCAGGCACTTTTAGGCAGGTGAGCACGTTAGCGCCCTCGCGCACACCCTGTGTCTCCTCCTGTGAAGCCACAGGGGCCTGTTCCCTTTTTTTCCCGCTCTTTTAAAGAGACTGCATTCTGGGACTCCGTACCAGAGCTACCCCACCCCCCCCCCACCCCACATACACACACACACACACACACACACACACCTCTGCTGATGGAGGAGGATGAGGAGGTGAGCCAATCATCTTCTCTGAAAGGCAGAAATGTAAAAATAAAAAATAGCTCAGAAGTGACTGTAATGAGTGCACTCTGCAGGGCTGAAGACGTTATAATGGTTAAGCCTTGGCTGTATTGGCTCGGAGTTAGCGCAGAGAAAATGCAAAACAAAGAGGGATTAGGATATCAGGTCAGAACACCCCTACTGGACATTATTGTATTTATTGTCACACTGAGCTTAGTGTACAACTTTTAACAATAAGAATAATACTAATCAGAATAGCTTTATTTGTGGAGTGATTTTGCATTATCCCAGATAGCCAGAGACTCCAGGCCGGATCTGGGCTGATTCTGGCCCAAAGTCAGCACAGCCGGCTCAGATCCGGTCCGGAGCCCAGCTTGCTATCTGGGTTAAGAGTCCGAAACCCTGATGACACCTGGCAGATTCCATGAAATTGGAGACTTGTCCACCCTTTAAATATGAAAAATTAATTTTAAATAGTGTGACTGAAGGAGCGGGAAGGTCTTGCCACCCTGGGAAAGCCCCCCCCCCTCCCCCCCCACTGTGGGATCACCCCGCCCACCATTTAGATTTTGCAATATCGGGGTGAACTCTGCAGGTCACAACTAAGCAAAACCGGGGTTTTTCAGGAACCCCAAAAACCTGTTTTGTGGGCAATCGCAGCAATTTTCTGTCCCCACACGTCCACAGGAAGACAAAAAAATAAAAATGGCGGGAACGGCGAAGCAGCCTCCAGCTGAGCGCTGTGGAGATGACAGTAGTCGCCGGCGGGGCGGAGCAGGGCCGCCGAGCCGCGGTTCGCAGGCGCGGTCTGCGGGGGGGAGGAGCCCAGCGGGGCGTGACGGGAGCAGGACTGTCTGTTTAACATCAGCGCTGAGTTACACCGTGACCAGTGCTGAGCTACACCGTGACCAGCGCTGAGCTACACCGTGACCGGCGCGGAGTTACATCGTGACCGCCGCTGAGCTACACCGTGACCGGCGCTGAGCTACGCCGTGACCTCAGCGCTGAGTTACACCGTGACCAGCGCTGAGTTACACCGTGACCAGCGCTGAGCTACACCGTGACCGGCGCGGAGTCACATCGTGACCGCCGCTGAGCTACACCGTGACCGGCGCTGAGCTACGCCGTGACCTCAGCGCTGAGTTACACCGTGACCAGCGCTGAGTTACACCGTGACCGGCGCTGAGCTACGCCGTGACCTCAGCGCTGAGTTACACCGTGACCTCAGCGCTGAGTTACACCGTGACCTCAGCGCTGAGTTACACCGTGACCGGCGCTGAGTTACGCCGTGACCAGCGCTGAGTTACGCCGTGACCAGCACTGAGCTACACCGTGACCAGCGCTGAGTTACACCGTGACCAGCGCTGAGTTACACCGTGACCGGCGCTGAGCTACACCGTGACCGGCGCTGAGCTACACCGTGACCGGCGCTGAGCTACACCGTGACCGGCGCTGAGTTACACCATGACCAGCGCTGAGCTACACCGTGACCAGCGCTGAGTTACACCGTGACCTCAGCAACCGCGACCGGAGCTGGCCAGGAATGTCACACGGGAACTTTTCAGCCGCCTGAAAAAGCCAGCGATGCTCTTCACCAGTCAATTACCATCCAGTTAACAAGGGGCTGTCAGCTGGGCATCTGGATGAGTTAAGTCCAACAAGAATATAATTCAGCTTTTAAGCAGTGAGTCACATGCTGTAGGTGGATAATTAATAACTCTCCTGTTGGTTTTGGAAGCAGCTAGCCAGCTTTAGCAAAACCAGTGATGATTAATTTAAAGAGAGGTCCTGCATCTAGGGTGTGCGATGGATGATTGCGCTTTTGGACCTCACACCGTCGGTGGAGAGGCAGGATCTCACTCGCTAATCCGAGCGTGGCAGCTTTGCCTCTTCACTGGGGTCTCGTGCAAACGCATCACAGGCAGAAACACTGAGTCATGCACCGCAATGTACCATAATGCACCGCAATGTACCACAATGCACCATAATGCACCGTAATGTACCGCAATGCACCGCAATGCACCACAATGCACCATAATGCACCGTAATGTACCGCAATGCACCGCAATGTACCATAATGCACCGCAATGTACCACAATGCACCATAATGCACCGTAATGTACCGCAATGCACCGCAATGCACCACAATGCACCGAAATGTACCGTAATGCACCGCAATGTACCACAATGCACCGCAATGTACCGTAATGCACCACAATGTACCAGAATGCACCGCAATGTACCAGAATGCACCGCAATGTACCGTAATGCACCGCAATGTACCGTAATGCACCGCAATGCACCATAATGCACCGCAATGCACCATAATGCACCGCAATGCACCATAATGCACTGCAATGTACCGTAATGCACCGCAACGCATAAAGGCATCACTTCATGGAGTCGAGCCAGCCTAACCGGAACACCATCATGCAAATGACGAAAGTGCTTTCAGGCAGCACACTCACACAACGTCCAACCGACCGCCACACCCCGAAAATCCCACTTAAACAGAATGTCAGCCTTTATGCATTTCTGTGAAACCACTGTAGACGGAAATAAATGTGCAACTGTGGGACTCTGAAAGGTGCTACAGCAAGGCGCATTGTGTCCCTTTACCAGAGCTACACAGGGATGCAAACGTTTGCTGTGCATCAAGGTTAGCTGGGACGCGTGCGTGTGAGACGGATTAAGCTGTAGCTGCCAACGCACGAAAAGAACGGAGGGAGATTCAAGTGCCTTTTGAATAAGTCCCTGTCTGATGATGCCATATGTCAAAGCATGGGTTGTTTGCACAGAAAAAAAAAGTAGCGTTGCCTAATATTTCAGCATTTTGGTGAAAACACTTTGGGTGTTTGACTGATTTCCCAATCAGAAATATAGGAGACTATATAATCACCCTTCAGCTGCAAGCTGACAGTGCATTATTTCACCATATTCCTGTCTGAATGGATGCACGTAAATCGACCGCCATGACCAGTCTCTTAAACATCACAGCAAAACCGTGGAGAAAGAACAATTTTGCTCATGCCATTGTTCTGCAAGCGCAATTTACGTTGCGTACACTTACAGTTTGATACCGCCCGGTGCCGTCATTAGTTTGGGTAAACTAATTCGCTCTCTCTATACAGGTCACTGTGTACAGGACGGCCATATTTAATGGGTTTCCATGGCAGCCGTTTCCTGGGAACTGCTTTAAGGTAAAATACTTTGCCCCAGAGAGATATCTCATGTGAGAGCAGTTAATGGAGTTGGTTTTTCCTGTCAGATATGAAATACTGTGCAGATTCTCTCAGTCAGGCTCCGCTGCACCTCACCCTATTATAGTGTGACAATGTTTTGGAGAAAAAAAATGTTCCCAGGTATTCTTTGCACCCTGCCCTCGTGGCCACAGTTATGTGCACCCGCAGTAGATATTCCATTATTTGCTGTAATAATGAGAAAATTCTGGCATAAAATAACAATAACGCTACAATTTTAATAAAGTGAAATATTCAGAATTAGGCAACATTGTGCAAATGTACTGGACAAATTTCTGTTCTATTAAAGAAAGAAATATTATTCATGTAGCCTAAGCTTTATGAATTCTAAGAGGCTTTTAATGGAAAAGTACATAAATTCCGAAGTACAAAACTATATTCTTTAATTGACTTGGTACATGGCCAGCAAAGAAAATGGGTAAAAAAAATTAATAAATAAAAAACTTATGACATTTTCATTTGGCAGATGCTCTTATCCAAAGTGACTTACAAGTACTTACAAGTACAACTGCTTTCCCCAAGAGAGACCAAGCTTCCACATACATCCAAGCGTCTAAATACCTGCTTGTACATGATAATTAGCGATGGAAAGTTTCAAAATGAATGCAAGCGAAAAAATCTTATTTGGTGTGCCGAAATTAAACCAGCCATCCTTGAATGACACTCCACTCCACTGCTCGCTCACCATAACGGCCTGAATTCAGACCCAGACCAGGCCGCGCGTCCTCAGACAAGTACAGTACCTCATCGGGAAGTGTCAGCCAGCAGCCCCGTATCCAATTATTTAACACGGAGAAAGCGTAAGTGCGTGCGAGAGGGACACGTCTGCTCCAGGCCTTCTGAACTGAACAGTGAAGACCCAAAGGGTGCCGTCAGGCGGAAGGCCGTAGCTGAATTCAGCGTTTATACTTCTCAGGCCGTCGTGCGTCCGGTCTTTGTCACGCCCTCGCTCTGCAAACCCCCAGGGATCCGAGGCGGAGAGACGCTGGGTCTGGTTACACGAGCACAAGCAGCACATGGAACTGGGGCAGGCCTGCTGTGGGTGTCCGGCTGCAGCCAGCCCTTCTCCAGTCCTTGCGTGCCCTTCGACCAGCGCACACTTGTAGCTCTAGTGTGCACTTGTAACTCTAGTGTGCCCTTAGTCCAGCTCTAGCGTGCACTTGTTCCAGTTCTAGCATGCACTTTTAGCTCTAGTGTGCCCTTGTCCCAGCTCTAGTGTGCACTTGTAGCTCTAGTGTTCCCTTAGTATAGCTCTAGTGTGCACTTGTTCCAGCTCTAGTGTGCACTTGTAGCTCTAGTGTTCCCTTAGTCCAGCTCTAGCGTGCACTTGTTCCAGCTCTAGCATGCACTTGTAGCTCTAGTGTGCCCTTTGTCCAGCTGTAGTGTGCACTTGTTCCAGCTCTAGCATGCACTTGTAGCTCTAGTGTGCCCTTGTTCCAGCTCTAGTGTGCACTTGTAGCTCTAGTGTTCCCTTAGTCCAGCTCTAGTGTGCCCCTGTTTCAGCTCTAGTGCGGACTCGTAGCTCTAGTATACACTCGTTCCAGCTCTAGTGTGCCCTTAGTCCAGGATTAGTGTGCACTTGTTTTCTCTTTCTGCTGTAGACATTCACATGCTTACACCTCCACTCAAAAGTGTTCAATTCTGCAAGGCTTGGGTCAATCAATAAATCCTCTATTGACATTTTAATTTCATAAATAATTTCTAACATCACATATTTATTGTGGAAAAAAGCACAATAAGCACCATGCTTAGGTAATTCAGCCAATGCCAAATGGGGTGTGTGAATACTGAGTGTGTCATCACAACCATTAAAAACTGTTAACTAAAATACCTGCTGCACATACATCATGTTGCGTCGTGACTGATCGTGTGTCTCAGTGACCTTGACGGTTGACCTTCATCATGAAGATCAATGAGGAGAGAAATCTAAAGCGCCAGGATGTTTATGAGGGGGGGATCGATGAGGCTCTGAGGAGCAGTGAGCGCACTGCTTGTGTCAGGCTTAATGCAAATGCGAGCTGTAATTGGCCATTTGAGGACCCTGTAAAGCACTTTTGTGACCGAGTGAACGAATGACGGCCAAGAGAATACCGTGCTCATATTTATTTATTTATTTATTTCATTCATTCATAATTCCCTAGCAGGGCAGTGGAGGAGGAGTACGTAAATGATTCAGCAGGCCTCCTGCAAAATTTAAACGCGTAATCATTTTCAGTTGTTACAAGTTCTCATAAGGGGGGGGTGGCAGTATAATGCAACGGTCGGGGAACTGGACTTGTGACTCAGAGATTGCGGGTTCAATTCCGAGGTGGGACAATGCCGGCCGCACTCTTCAGGAAGGTAGTTGAGCTAAATTACTTCCGTAAATATCTGGCTGCAGTAATGGATTGCGCTGTATGTAAAAAGGGAGGTGATGTAAGCTGCTTCGGAAGTGAGGGTCTGGATAAATTACTAAATGAACTGTTTTGTATGGTCCAAACATCAGCAATCTGAGTTAAATATTAAGCATGCGACTTCCCTTCCCGTGACCTTGCATGTCCTTGGTTCTTGACCCCAAGACAGCTATGCCGATGCAAGTCTCAAGACTCACTGGAAACAAGTATTAGATCTTTGAGGAAGAGGACTTCATCCCACCTCACCAACCGGCTCACTCACCACAGCTAAAACAACGCGGGTGTGATGACTCTGCACAATGCTGGCTGCAGTGAACCAGGACGGAGATCCCAGTGCTCATACATTACACTGATACGAGCACACGGTGGCTCTCCGCTGGGACGCGGATGTTTCCAGCGGTATGAAATTACGGTTCAAGCGTAACGGTCACGGGCTGGGGGGGGAGAATCGCCGTCCGGCCATTTGGGGATTCGCTGAGAGTCCGGGCGCCGCTGGGACACGGCGAGCGATTCGTCACGCCTGGACTTCCTGCAGAGCGCGGGGACAGAAATGCCGGCGGGAAACCCGCCACCTCCGTACTGAGGAGGCGGGGATGTTTCTGTTTCTGTTTCTGTACGGCACGGGTACGAGGAGAAGGGGATGTTTCTGTTTCTGTACGTACGGCACGGGTACGAGGGGAAGGGGATGTTTCTGTTTCTGTACGTACGGCACGGGTACGAGGAGAAGGTGATGTTTCTGTCTCTGTACGTACGGCACGGGTACGAGGGGAAGGGGATGTTTCTGTTTCTGTACGTACGGCACGGGTACGAGGAGAAGGTGATGTTTCTGTTTCTGTACGTACGGCACGGGTACGAGGAGAAGCGGATGTTTCTGTTTCTGTACGTACGGCACGGGTACGAGGAGAAGGTGATGTTTCTGTTTCTGTACGTACGGCACGGGTACGAGGAGAAGGGGATGTTTCTGTTTCTGTACGTACGGCACGGGTACGAGGGGAAGGGGATGTTTCTGTTTCTGTACGTACGGCACGGGTACGAGGAGAAGGTGATGTTTCTGTCTCTGTACGTACGGCACGGGTACGAGGAGAAGGTGATGTTTCTGTTTCTGTACGTACGGCACGGGTACGAGGAGAAGGGGATGTTTCTGTTTCTGTACGTACGGCACGGGTACGAGGAGAAGGTGATGTTTCTGTCTCTGTACGTACGGCACGGGTACGAGGAGAAGGTGATGTTTCTGTTTCTGTACGTACGGCACGGGTACGAGGAGAAGGTGATGTTTCTGTACGTACGGCACGGGTACGAGGAGAAGGTGATGTTTCTGTTTCTGTACGTACGGCACGGGTACGAGGAGAAGGTGATGTTTCTGTTTCTGTACGTACGGCACGGGTACGAGGAGAAGGTGAAAACAGCCCTTCGCATCTCTGCAAAAGGAAAACAACTCCATCACAAGCAGACAGCAGAGAGAGTAAAAGTCAAACAAACGGCACGTGGCTCCCCACGCCCGAGCTCTTTGGTTTTCACCCGTGCCACACACGCCGCAGCCAGCCCCACTCCCAGATTCTGCGCTTTCTAGAGCCTCTAAACATCATTTGGTAAATTTAAAAGCAGTTTTTATTTATTTATTTATTTATTTATTTATTTATTTATGTAGGATTCACATTCACAAAGGGAGAATTGTGTCAGAGAGATAGAGAGTGAAACAGCCAGTCTGAATGCTAACTGCATAGCTGGCTGTGCACAGACACACACACACACACACATATTCTGTACACGGCAAATTGCAATACAACTGCAAATTGTGAAGCAACTGCAAACCGAAAACAGGACAACAGACAACCAAGGGAAATACAGGCTGTACCAGACCACGTATCAGACCAATTGGTCTGCTTTGGGATCAGTGAGTGGCAATTAATAATTTCTCATAGGTTCACGTATTTTCCGACTTATCCAGGCACATTAGCCAATCACTGGCGAGCAGTGAGCCGAATGCATTCTTCCCTCCCCTGGCGACTCAACAACCAAATAGCCAAACTGCCGGCTGCAGTCGGCAGTCCAAACTGGGTAGCAGACTGTGAGGCATACAGACATTACTTTGTTTGCTTCAGAAATTCCGAAAAGTCCCTGGTATGCAAATTATGTCTGAGTAATAATCAAACAGTAATGGGGTGATTAGCAAAACAGGGCGGAAGAGGACATATCCGAGCACCCCAGAGACAAAACACAATTAACAGCAAAATCCATTATGGGAGATAGGAGTCCTTCTCACCGGCTTCCTATGGTTATCTGGCCATTTACTTGATCAGCTGTAATAATTACTGAGGCCTTGGGAAGGCTGGCCTGGATAATGAGATCGCAACAAGCTTATGGGGGCACAGACAGCGGCATGTTTAACACGTATTTTTAAAAATTTCTCAAACATGAAACGTGTAAATATTGAGTTGGATGAATCCAGTTTCAGTAATCTGCAACGAAGTCAATGTGTTCTAATTGTACTTAAAACAACACTTCCCTTCAGTTGAGAGACTCAAAGTCAAGCCAGGCCATTTGCAGATCTCCTTCCTATGAACTCTTAAACTCTTACAGTTCAGTCCATGGCCTCTGTATTACCACAGTGTACACAAGTACAACCTCAGAGTTACTAACTGACTGGTTAGTAACTCTGAGGTTGTACCGAATAGGGGACGTACCAGGAGGAACCCAGGACTTTCTTGCTGTGAGGCCACGGTGCTACCCACCACACCACCAAACTGGAAATACACTTCCCTTTTCATAACTGTGTCAGGCTCCAGGTAAATAAGCAAGCTCTCAAAGGGACAAGTTTGAAGGAGCAAAACAAATCCGATTTGAAGAAAAAAAAACCAACAACAACAGTTCCAGTTCGTGTTCAATGCATTGTCTGACACATTGATGGGTGAATGCGTTCTGTGACAGCGCTAATAACAGGCAGATTTGAGCTGCTTAGTTTTGGAAGTCAACAGTGTTCAATGTAGCATGATGTTCAGAAAGAAGAAACAAATAGATCCTCAGAGATCTTCCCTAAGGCCTGTTTGATTACCAGTTAGTAATACGCATTGAATATGCATTGAATATGCATTACCATGAAATGAATGTAGCCTGTTCTGATGATAAGGCAAGAATAATTAACCATTCAATTAAAGGATTGAAGAAGTGGTGCATTTTTTTGAAGTTGCGATGATTTCAGTCGTGTTTGTATTTCTGAAGGGTTTCCACATCTCCGAGCTGAAATTCTAGGACATATCACACCATCACAAGCTGGAGGAGGGAGCAAGCATCTTCTCCCCATCACAACTTTAAAAAAAAAAAAAAAAAAAAAAAAAAACATCTGTAGAACATTATGAGGCCCATCTGGATATCCATTCTGAAGTCTGAGGGTTAAGCAGCACATCCTCCCACGAGAAGCGACTTCATATTCGCCTCCATTTCAACGGGAGCCATTTTTTTTGTGTTCGCAGGGCATGCTGGGATAGCTGGCGATGAGAGGCAAGCTGGCGAAGTGGCCAGAAGGACAGGGAAAATAGTCTGATAACCAATCAGATTAAATTATCTGATGTGTTAACTGTCTCCGATTTCAAATTTTATTTCCACATTCTACATAGTTCTGTTGAGGAGGACTTGTTCATTATTGCTGTATTGGGATTTCCTAAATATACGATCGCTATGCATTTAACGAACACTGTTTTAAAAATCTGAAACACGCCCACAAGCGGCCAATCGTGGGAGGTGAGAGCGATGTCAGGTGATCTAGTCGGGGGATGTGTGTGACTTCACCCTTTTAAGTTACAACCTGCAGGAGTCGGTCAGCTCACACACACTTGACTACTGGCCAACTGTAAGGGAGAGGGTCACCACGCTGCCCAATGAAATGCGAGGAATGGCCTAATGGGAAGTCACAGAGTGAGACTACATATAGGAGAGCCTGGCGGCTCATTCATTACGTGAGCGTACGACTGCCCAACAACAGTGTCCTTGATTGTATTGGTCTTCCCATTTTGAATTAGAGGCACGAGTTTATTTGAGCAGTCATGTGCGAAACAGCTCTTTGGTACTGTGCGTACATTCTCTGGATCATGATGAAATATCCACTATCTTCTGTAGCACTGTGGTGTTAAGTGTCCTTTTTTATCTAACCAGTCTGGAACTCTGCATGAGCGTGTCTTTACTCCGTAAAATAAGTTTGGGCCGGCATGAACGTCAAGCCTGAAAGACCAGACACTTTTCATGGCCTGGCCTTCATGTCTTAATCAGCCCTAACATTTATGCCATCTGACATTTCAGCTACATTTCTTGCTGAGCGAATGAACAACAGGCGAAGATTATTCTTGTGTCCCGCCACAAAATGTTTTCCTGTGATCTAATCTGCAGGTGCATCAACCTCAGCCCTGCAGGACTGGAGTTGTCTACCCCTGGGCTAAGTGCTGGATCCTCACATCTGGCCCTCAAATCCAAATCCAAATCCAGCCCTGGTTTTCTTTTCTCTTTTCTCCCAGGTAAGTAACTGAATAATCAGTGCTGATTGGCCAGAATCTCTTCACACCTGACTCCCTGGAAAAGGGAGGGTGGGAAACAAACAGTTCTTGGCCCTTGAGGACCATGATTTCAATAACAGATGCCTGGACTGGGATGGGCTCTGTTTCTCTGTTTTTGTCTTTTGGGGTTTAAGCACATCAGAGATGGATAACACCCCCCCCCCCCCCCCCCCCCTTCAAATGTGTCCGAACCGTTATACCGCTCAATAGCATTCACTTCCTTTCTGTTGTACTTGCAATTTGGACAGGCGGACCGATCCACGTCAAGGTTTCTCTGCAGTGCCTGAGACCATAAGCCACAACCACAAAATATTCTGTAAGTATACTTCTCTACTGTCCAAATAATCCAGCTCTTATCTTACATATAAAGGAAAGCTTCCATTTCGCCAAAGTAAGTGCAATTTCTCCAACCACATTATTAAGAATTAGCCTTTGTCTGTTAGTCTGTTTTTTTCTTCTTCTGCAATCAGGGCTACATTGAAAATGAGAACCAGTGCCTCAGTGCAATTTCCCTGTATAAATAAAGGTTCGTAGTGAAATTGCCAGAAAAATGGAACCTGGTGTAGCAAACAAATGCACTCCTGTTCTCCCAACCAATACACATGTCTGGATAGTTGTATTGCTGGGTGTGTAATTAACATTGAAACAGTGAAATATCTGGTTGTACGATACAAAGTGCTGCTAAATGTATGATAGCACTGGAGAAGGACTGAGAGAGATCAGAAATCAGTCTTTTCAGAAAGACTGATGGGTGCTGCAGTGATGCAAAAGACTCGTGGTTAAAACAGGGCATTTTAAATACGCGAGGAAAAATACAATTCATTTTAAACAGAAATGCACTGCACTTATAACTGTTCTTCAAATAAACCTCTTGTCGTCCTTACAGTAGCTATCCCGAACCTGCCCGCCATTTGGGCCTGTCCGCCATCTGTACTCATTGAAATGCACGAGCGTGTCAGTTACTTAGTGTTGGCCTAACGCACGTACCCTTCAAAGTAAGCACTCTTTCATTTCGGCACAAGCACTTTCGAGAGGTCGCATCCATATTTAATTCACCTTTTAGTATTCTGTATGCTTAGCTACTTTTCTACCGAGTAGCTAAACATACAGAATATGCATGTTGACTCTTTGTAAAATTATGTACTGTACATGTTAAAATAAGTATAAGACTGTGTCGGCATACACCACCATTTCAGGGCAGGGCAGACATTTCCGGAATGGGAAAAATAAAAATCATATATACCATCAGTTTGGTATATATGAATTGGAATTCACTAATTAGGATAATTCATATTCTGAAATTATTAGTCTCTGTTCCCTCCTTAGCAATGTCGATTCAAATGCCAGTTTGATATGATTGATAAAGAATTTACAACTAATTCTTTCTCCCATGTTTTTTTCACATACATGTTCAGAAACGTTTCATCATACAGGGTTATAGGAGCATACATTTTTCATTTTTCTGTTCAGATATCCAGCTTTTGCTGAGATGGTGAGTTTTAAAATAAAGCAACCAGAGAGTTGACTTTGTCCATAGTCTTCCTGTAATTCATTCAGGAATGGATTACCTGGGGTCCTTGGAGCTATTTATTGAGACGGGTGATTTTAAGCGACCTACTTTAATTTTAGCCCGGAGACATATGCCACCTCAGCATATTTTACTGTGCCCTGTTCAGGATTCTACAGCCTGTCAATTCCTGATACCTTCAATTTCAGTCCCGGGTGAATTGATATCCCAGGGATTTGCACCGAAATTGCAAATAGCAGCCCTAATATTAGTGAGACTTTATCAGAATTTCAATGGGATGTCTGGGTTTTTCTAATCTTTTTCAAAAAAGAAAAAGTGGAATGCCTAAAATTATCTGTGCTCTCTGCAAGATACGTAGGGACTTGATACGTGTACATGAAAATGAAGTTAATTCTGCACCTCCGACATTATGATATCCAAGATCAGGTCATTGTGTTTGCATTACAGCTGGTCAACCATGTGATTCATTTCATAAATTAATCACAGCAACTGAATTCTATTTCCTTGTTAGCAAACACGTTGTGATGAGACTACGGAAAATCAACTCCCATCCGTATTATATTAAGACCTGGTTTAATACTTCAGTACATAGCATATGTTATCTGAGGTAGGGAGTGCTATACATATGAGCAAATATAATATCACCAAAAAAATTATTTTAATCTTACATGTGCATTTCTTAATGAATCATTGCATAATGATTAACCGAAACACAAGAATGACCAGCAGGAATACAATAGTGATTTCTGTTGCACTTAAAGACCAGGCTGTTGTTCAAATAACAGCTATTAAGTGGTTATTTATGTTTGGATATCAGCTGGGATACCAAAGTTGATTTAAAATGTGTGAAGCTCAAAAGCAAAGGTTTACAGTGGTGCTGCATCAGTGGCTGAAAGTCAAGCCGTAACTGCTCACAGTGCTAACTGGTATGTCAACATTTTTCGAGTTTCCCACATAAAACAATTAGACTCTGGATAACTGACCTTTTGGCAGACAGTAAATAGATTCTCGTAGAGGCAGGTACCTTCTTGTCAATTTGATAAAAAGTTTGTAAACATGTCTCTAAATCTTGTTAGCCTCACAGAAAAAAATTGCAACGCTGAATTTAATTTACAAAAACTTCAGCCTAGCCATTTGGCATTGCAACATTTAAAATCAGGATACACACGTCAAATAAATATAATCATGTCCAGGATCCCCCCCACCGATAAGAGGACAAAAGGCAGGATGGTTATTGGTGGCAGTCAGGAGGATTTCACCTTTCTGCATCACTGAAGGGACAGTCATCCCTGTGAATGTTCTTGTTTCTGATGCTGTCATTGCTTTGTAATTGTTTTGATTCGCTTCCAATGAAAAAAAAAAAAAAAAAGCGTTATTCTTTTCTTCAAACCAAGCCGATTAAATGGTTAAAGAAGGGGAGATCTATTACAAAGAGCTGTTAGACAGCGAGGTGTGTCTGTAAGTCCGTTAAGGATGAGGCAGACTGTTTTAAATATTCCAGTAGGTGTGCAAAACTTGCAGTTTTGAGTTTGTCACTGTCTGTTCTGTTCACCGCGAACCAGCACTGAGAGATGATGTTAACCCAATTTGTGCATTCAAATTTTCTTCTATGACAGTTGCCTAGTTACAACCATGTTACAGAACACTGCCTTGGAAAGGACCATAGAGCAAGAATGTCTTTTCATTTGGGAAACCACCAGGAAAAGTTCTGTGTCGTTCTAGCTTACGCACCTCAACCCTAGTTCTTCCAAAAATCACTCCTTCACCGTGGAAACCAACCCCGGATGCATGTGGAGTATGTGGGGTGGTAATTCAACGGAAATAGGCAAATCGCTGCAAGGTAAACGTTTCTGTGCACAAATAGAATTCACCATCTCAGTGAAGGACCAATCAGAACCGGCTGCGATGACACATGGCCTGATGAGAGCTATTTGTTATTTGTGTCGCAGTTTTTCACAACGGTGCAAATCAGAATTCACGTCAGCTGCATATTCTTATTATTTTAGAACGGCTGTACTGGGATTGTAATGAGTCAATTTTTTTTATAATCAAAAACGAAGATGAACGATAAGATGTATGTTGCATACATATTAGATGAAATGCTTTACTTTTGTGTGTGTGTGTGTGTGTGTGTGTGTGTACAGTCCAGTCTGCCTGTACACTGATTGATATTCCACGTTACCACTAGATGGCACTAGGGAGTGATAGTCAAAATCCCCGAGTTTGTTTGATTTTTGTTCTCTTTCTCTGCAAAAACCAAAACAATAACTCAATCTCAACACATACTTTAGTCTTACATTTAAGACTTATATAAGACTTAAAATCTTATTTGCATTACTTTCTTTCCAAATAAGATAAAAATATTGCCAACAGGGTGGGATAGTTTGACTCATTTCAAGATTTGCTGATGGGGAAAGAAAATTTCACTTGTCAAGCAAGCAGTGACTTAGCTAATATTTTGTACTTGAGAGAGAGAGAAAAAAAGACTAAAACACTTGTTAAGAGAGACTTTTTTGCAGCATGGTATCTCTCAGAGTCAATCTGAACCGGGCTGAACTGAAATTCCTGTGTCATGGCAATCAATTGGAAAAAAAAAAAGATGAAAATGATTTAATTTCCTGGAGTCTCTTACATGTCTGCCTGAATGAACGGTCATAGATCAGCGACATTGTTTATGTGTGAAATTAAAACGTCACAATTCCTCCGAAGCATGTCAGGTAAATGGAACTGCCACGCTGTAAATTCCAGTGATTATTTATTAAAGAGCCGCAGGAGTCCAGAGGTGCTTATGAAATATCCCCTGTGGGGGGGGGGGTTTCACTTCTGAACCCCAAAAATAATAAACAAATAATAATAGTGATGATAAAAATAAAAATAAGTAATTATCTTAAACTACACATGAAAATCACTTAATTAATGCGAAGAGATGAAGATAAAAGTAATTTGCTGTAATCTCCACATTTTGATTATGTCCACAATGTGGTGGAATGCGCCATATCCCATTAGGCAGGGGATACGACATTGCATGGTCTCTTTTACTTGCTGGGGTGCTGACTGTCCCTTATTCTCAAATGTGAGACACTTGTTTACAACATGCACAAGAGTTCTTCTTCTTCCATATTTACACCAAAGTATACATCGTTCTGTCACTCGTATTCGGCTAATCGTCTCCTGAATTGAGCGAAATTACAGTGGAAATGCATTACAGAACATTGCATCATTTGTCTTTCTGTTGATTTCCATGTCTATTGTAGCTCAAGTTTCCCAATTGCTTCTACAGAGTGACAGAGAGTTTTTTTTTTTTTTGGTGGTTGGGGGGGGGGGGGGGGGTTGAGTGTGAATATGTAAAGAGGGAGACAGCTGAGATGAGTTCCCTCTGCACACATCCAGAGAAAGCTCACGCGCTAATCCTCTCCGCCAGCGAGATGTAGAGATGTGTATATTTCTGAAATTTCACTCTCTTCAGCGTGAGGCTGGAGGGCAGAATGATGGAGAAATAAATAAGGGAGAAACGGCGACGGCCTCACCCCGTCTAATGGGTCTCAGTGAAATGTAATTGAAGTGAAAATCGCTCCCGGGCTGCAGTCGTACAAAACTCTTTTTTCACGGGTCACAGCACCTCAGTGGAAAAAGACTCATTTACCCCCAAATTTACCTGGGCTGGGCCTAAAACGAGCGTCCCTAAAAATGTTAAAAATGAGCGATGGAAAAACCTCGACATGCCTCAGGTCCAAACTGGGTCATGCAGATAAACTGTGACGAGGAGAACTTACTGTGAAGGTCAGCCACAGAAAACCTAAGAAACCGTGCGGCAGATTCGCAAGGGAGGGGCAGTGGCAATTTCCAGTGTGGAAAGTGGGAATTTGATCAAAAGTGGATCCAGAGCTGGAGCTAAACTTTCAGAAATAGCCACTTAAAAAGAGAACCACTCTGTCCTGAATCTGTGGAGTACAGCGTTAAGTTCTGTGAACGTGCATGCGTAATTTCTATCATCGCTAATCCGTATATTATATAAAATAATATATAAATATTTAAGTGTTCCTGGTTTAGATCAATAATTCAAAGACCTTATACTGTGCATGGGGTCTATAATCTTTAAAACATCATAAAATGACCATATTTGGGTCATATTATTCCGGCATTTTAATCCATATAGTTGAATGCAGATTATCTCTATAGATTATTCAAATTAATCAAAATTATTTTCCCCACAAAATGGCCGTTTTGAAACGTAAGAGAAGCAAAGGTGATAGGAGACGGGGGGGGGGGGGGGGGCATCTTGATTTGGCTCAGCTGCGTTCAGCGTGACACGCTGGGGCCTTTCTGATCTTGTCGCGTTCGCTTGGAAAACACCCCCCCCCCCCCACAGGAGACGGCAGGCCACAGGCAGTCATCTCTCTCCTTCATCTCCGACTGAAGGCTTCAAGAACAGCCCACCCTGCACTGTGCCACCGTGCCAATTACCTCCCGCTGTATCTGCCCCTCGCTCCCCTTAAAAGTGAGATTGATTTAATGCCCGCTGTACTTCCTGTTTGGAAAGCTTTAACCCTTTCCTCATCAAATTTTCCCCTGCGGTGAGATGAGAAAGATGAGTCAATAACGCAGCTGATTTCATTCACGGATGAGGGTGCGTGTGTGTGTGTGCGTATGCGTGCATGTGTGTGTGTGCGAGTGTGTGCAAGTGTGTGCGTGTGTGTGTGTTTTCTGAACAACCAAATCTACTGACAGCACTCCCTGCTGTTTGCATTTGCACATGGATTTTATAACTACCATGAAGAACTACCATGAAGTGTGTGGGTGTGTTTCAGAGCGAGAGAGAGAGATAAATACTTTTAGTTTTACTTTATGCAGGAACAAAGTTTACATACTTGATTGAAAAATAATAAGACTGAATGGATTACACCCCCATGCTTATTTGGAATTCTAAAAGTTTCATTTTATAAATGCAAGTTCCTAATAGAAAATCAGAAAGGCGCACAGTCAGGTTCCTCCTTGCTGTGTTGATTAATTACGAGGTAAATGCATTCAATTCGGAAACCCAGTATGCTTCCCTTTGCAGAGAGAGGGATACTTCCTCAATGCCTATATATCTCAGAGACAACATCGAGTGATTTGCTTCCATAAAATGAACAGCAACAGGGGAAGTTTCATCTTTTCGTCTAATTGCACTACGATGCTCTGCAGTTCTCTGTCTGAGTTGAGGTTTCGTTTGTCCAGCGTACCCTTTCCCACAGCAACAAACCGATAAATAAACCACTCCCTTAGTCGTACCTGAGATGACGCCTCTAAAGGGCGCCATCTTCCCAGAACGTGGGCGCTGAAGTCACGTGTTTGTTGTCTCTTTGTTGTGCCGTTGCACTGAGCGACACGTTTGTTAATAATTAACACACACGGAGAGCAAGGAGAAACCAGAGTGCGCGACTTTCTGATTTTTAATTATTTACGCTCTGTTAGTCTGCACCTTTTTAAGCCATTTTTGTGTACATAATAAAGGCTAAATCCTACGCTTTGTTACATTAGCAGTAATCCTAGTATATACAGCCTAGTTGTCCTAGTCTTGCTCAACAGTCATTTGTATCAGTGGGCCACTGCTGGGTTGGCTAACTGGCAACCAAAAGTGATGAAGGATTCTGTTACTCTGTTTGGAGTCATCTAAGGACAATCCAGGCTGGCAACTGACAGCAATGTGTTTTGTCAAATTAGGTATGCTACTGCATGCCAATGTTCGCTGTTCAGTATTTGACCCTGACATGGGTTAGCCATTCTGGTACATAAAAAGAGAGAGAAAAACAACTCCAAAAATTCTTGTAAAATTAATTGGAATCAGAATGCTATTGTTGGCTGCTGAGGGGATATTGTTGAGGCTAAATTCAGAATGGGAATTGGGAAGCAGAAATAATAAGCAATTTCAGGTTGAATATTTCAGTGAAGCGAATGGCTCTACTCCATATTCTCTATATTCTGCAGAAAAAGGCTTATGGACTCTTACTCTTACTTACTGTGCTGTAAATCTCACATTTATGTATTGCTTTTTTGTGGAGCCAATGTAGGCTTCCACTTGGTCATCTCAAAAGATCAGGGACAAAGCATAATGAGAAATTATTAATGAGTATTTTTTAAATTCACTGCTCCAGAGTGATGTCACAGGCTGGGTGGGAGGGGCTGTACATAGACCATTAGACGGGATGTTTGGGTGATGTCACAGGCTGTGGGAGGGGCCAAACGCTGACAGTGAGACAGGATGTTTGAGATGAGCTCCATAGTGATGTCACAGGCTGGGTGGGAGGGGCCATACACTGACAGTGAGACAGGATGTTTGAGATGAGCTCCAGTGTGATGTCACAGGCTGGGTGGGAGGGGCCATACACTGACAGTGAGACAGGATGTTTGAGATGAGCTCCAGTGTGATGTCACAGGCTGGGTGGGAGGGGCCATACGCAGACAGTGAGACAGGATGTTTGAGATGAGCTCCAGTGTGATGTCACAGGCTGTGTGGGAGGGGCCATACACAGACAGTGAGACAGGATGTCTGAGATGAGCTCCAGAGTGATGTCACAGGCTGGGCCGGTTATGGTGTGCTGCCCCCCTGCAGAAGCCATCAATCCGGGCAGAGAGGGAGGGGGAGGAGGGCGGGGCCTGAGAACAGAGGGGCTCTGTTCGGGCACATTCTCACAGAGATCTCTGGAGGCAGAGCAGGATCAGCTCTGTCTCTCTCTCGCGCGCTCTCTCTCTCTCTCTCTCTCGCACTCTCTCTCTCTCTCTCTCTCTCTCTCTCTCGCACTCTCTCTCTCTCTCTGTCTCTCTCTCTCGCACTCTCTCTCTCTCTCTGTCTCTCTCTATCTGTCTCTCTCTCTCTCTCTCTATCTGTCTCTCTCTCGCGCTTTCTCCCTCTCTCTGTCTCAAATTCAAATTCAAATTCAAAATGCTTTATTGGCATGAAATACATTTGTACTTATTGCCAAAGCGTACACACACAAACAGGAATAGGAATATAAACAACAGTGAAATACAAACAACAATGCAATTAACAGTGTGGTAATGGCCACAGTGAGTAGGCTATATAATAACAATAACAGTAATAGTAGTAATAATAATAATAGTAATAATAATAATAATAATGTAGAAAAATGAAAATGGGAAAAAAAAAGTTAAGAAAGAATTAATAATTAAAATAAATATATTTGTGGTGGTCAACCAGTGTCCTCTCTGGCTCTCTCTCTCTCTCTCTCTCTCTCTCCCTCTCTCTCTCTCACTCGCTCTCTGTCTCATTCAGTAAATCATGTGGAATCTTTCATCTTTTTCCCCCCAAAAAATCACTTTGAACTAAATTCTGCTTCACCTGGATCGCTGGTTCCTTTCATGACTTTTTCTGCATTGTTGGAACTGCTGATTTGCCCATTCATAACGTAGCTATAATGACAAATTAAATATGTTAAAAATGGAGTCTACGGTAAATGAAGCATTGACTTGTTATGTCCTAATGTCTTGATGTCTACCAGCCCATCGTACTAGAACCTAACCATTGCTTCCAGGAAGAGTTATGATTATTTGATGTGTTCCTTTGGTACTAGTAAAAGAACACCTCTTTGTAGTGTTGCAGAAAAAGCAGTACTGTTGCCTTGTTTGACATTCTAGTCAGTATCAGCCTTAGAGTGCACTGATAAGCCTCATAAAAATCCTCACAGCAATATTACTGCTGCAGCTTTAACAAAGACAGATGAATGCCTACATTTGTCTTTCACATTGTCTCAACGGTGGTTCTTGGATTTGCACCCTTATCCTGCGACAGGATCCGCGGGTGTTTTGTGACAGTACGACGCGGCAGCCCGACAGATACATCACTATCGTACTATAGTAAGGAATGCATGGAGCTTTCCAGCACAAGCAGTGCCACATGCATGCAAATTCTACATTTTTTTTTTTTTTTTTTTTTAAACGAACACTGCACAGCTATTAAGTCCTTTTCCATAAGCAGCCGTCAAAACACTGCGGTAGCCTATTCAGATCTCAAAACTTCAACCATCGCAAGGTAATGGATGCCAGTCATACTTGCAGTTGAGCATCTTGCATCTTTTCAATTTTCCACCCTGAGTTTTTAATGGTTTTGCCTTGGTTCGGCCGGAGGGTGGTGGGGGGGGGGGGGGGGGGGGGGAGCTCAAAGGGAAGCTTTCACTAAGTGAATTTAAGGCTTTCCCCTGTGAGCTGTGCACCAGACAGTCTGCGCATGAATGCCCTCGCAGTCGAAAGGAGACAAAGTTCTGCTTGGAGTTCCCCGATAGCCGGGTTTTAAGTGATAAGCCCAAGAATATGGCCATGAAAACACTACATATAACTTAGTGGAGAAAAAAAGTGTTCAAACGTTGATTTATAATTGCATGGGCTCTCCACTAAGACACATTGTCATCTTACCCTTTTCTTTCTAGTTCAGAGTTCAGATTATTCATTACAAAAAATGTCTTTCATTTTCCAAACTGAATATTTAATTTTGTTTCAGATTTCTGTCCGCATGAACATAACAGTGAATCTTGAAATAAGAGAAAATTAACATTAATAAATTATGCGCGTATATTGCTGTGAGATTTCTCCCAGTAAATGTCTCATTTCTTCTAAAACTGAAACTCAGAAGGACAGGCTTGCTTCAAATAATCACAGTACAATTGGGAACATTTGGAACATAACTGGATTACAGTGATTTAAAAAAAAACCCCATTGTTTTTGAGTACATCCCTGACTGAAAACAACCACACGATTCAATAATCCTGTCCCAGAACAGACAAAAGATTAATTAAATACTATCACTCCTTCTGGTAATTTAGTCGACTCTCCTAAAAGGCCTACACACCCAGTTAATATGCACTGCAATTATGTCTCGTTGTAGAATAAATTACTCGATAATTATATTATTCACTCAATATGAAAAGCATCAACAGTTAATGAAAGGCCAAAAAAATGACCAGTGTTATATGCAAAAGCAATATGCAAAAAATAGACCATCAATAGAGAATATGAATAAAGCACATGAATAAAGGGATATCTAGCTCCCAAAGGTATTGGCCTTCACAAAGGACAAAACCCAGAGGTGCTGGGTGGGCTGCTCATCCTGTTCTGTTCTAGTATCGGGACCCTGCCAGTGGTGACTGTGGCCAGCAGTGCACAATTGGCCTCAGTGTCAGGTGCATGCACCAGTGACCCCTGCTGGTCACTCAGGCACCTGCAGTCTGCTTGCGCAAGCTGTGCATAGACCAAAACTCTTTTTCTTCCACACAGTCAATAAAGAGTCCTTTCGAAGAAGCGGCAGCTTGAAATGGTTTGCTTTCTCACAAGCCAATTGCAGCAGTGATCACGAACTTAACATCCTAATGCTCAGCTTTATGTTCACGTATGTAAAATTAAGGACGTGTGTAATTATCAAAAACATGCCGTAACACCGGCATTTCTGAAACAGACTGATGGACAGTCTTCCTCAGCCATGCTTCAGAATCAAACACAACCGTTTTCCTCATGTCCTACAGCGTATTACAGTGTCATCTGGAATATAACCTGGTTAAAACCACATTACTGCCAAAACTGCCAAGAACATCAATCCACCCCTCTTGGCCTCCCAAATGAAACGATATGCATCTACGCTGCAAAGGGGTTCGATCGGAAGTGCGCGGTAAACCTGTTAACATCAGATATCGCTGAAATCCCAGCTTTCCCGTCAATGTTCCGGCCTGTTTTTATTTCACCGGCGCTATCGATCAGCTCTCTGAGAGTTTACACAGGCCGGCCGCCTTTTTAATCCTGGCTGATTTGGCTGGGAAAGATCACAGCCCTGCTCGTTTGTACCTCACACCATAGACGGCACTGATCAGGAGAGGCTCTGTAGCCTAGCGCCTGAACGCAGCTCCGCTGCGTCACATATTTATCTCTCTCAGAGGGTCGGAGAATCCTTTTTACCAGCTGAAATAGGGCATAGCATCGCAATTTCACAGCCCCGTGACAGATGCATCCGTCTTTATTCGGCGATAAATCTTCCGGAGGTAAAATTCTGCACAATGCCGAGGCCTTTTTTTGGGTCCTTCTGGGACTGTATACCCTGTGCTTTCGTGTGGCGATTCCCATATACCTTCAGGTGACGAGGAAAACGGCTCGTTTCACGCGTTGGGACAGCTTAACGAGGCAACGGTCTAATTGAGAAGACGTGCAATGCCCTTCCTGTCAGAAAAGAGACAATTACAAACTGCAGGCCAAAGTGTGCTGCATTTCAGAATCGATCGATGAGACTTCACCACAACTGTCTAGTCTTATTCTCAACAACCATACATTTTACAAATGTGTAAAGGTACAGGTGTGCTCTTTCATAACTACATTTGAAGGTCTGGTATACCTCTCTTATGCAATAACTGTTGAATCTTCTGTTTTTCTCAAATGTACTGTGTCTGTGTTGTTATAATAATTAGCACAGTATGAAACGGTTTCTCTTAGATTGGTGACAAGACATACTGAAATACAGATGCTTTTTTTCTTTTAAACACATTCAGAATTGTGAGAATACGCTAATGCATGTGTCATCCAGTTCTATGTATCTCCTAACTAATTAACTAAAAAGAGTTAACAGATAGAAATAAAAACCATATAACAGTGTTGGTAGATGTAAAACCCCTGATTTCCAGATTTTTTTCCCTGTTCCAAATTTGAAGTTTTTTTTTTCTTCTTCTTCTTTTTTTATAGATATGGGGTTTTTCTGTGACACTGAGGTGATGGGAGGTGGGGGATCAGAGAAAGCTGCTGTCTGCTCATCCTGTCCCGCCCCCTCAACGACCGGGGAGGCCTAACTTTCGGCTGACACCAAAGTAAAGCAGGTTAGGCTCAGGTTAACTCTTCATTTACAACCAATCCTGAGGATCCCAGGGATTTCAAAAGCATAACCTCTTTCTCTAGAGCAGTGGTCTCAAACTCGTTGCCACGGAGGGCCGTGTGTATGCAGGTTTTCATTCCAACCAATTAATGCTGCCTTCATTGAGTCCAATTACTCATTCAGCCATACGCATTTAACTGCATTGAAGCACAGAATATAAGAAAGTTTTTATTTAGACAATGCGGATCACCATAGACTTCGGGCCACCATTGTGTGCAAACCTGCATCCCTAATTCAGCAAATAATTGAACTAATTATATAATCAAGATCTGAGGCTGGAATAAAAACCAGTGTACACACGGCCCTCCATGGCACTGAGTTTGAGAGCACTGCTCTAGAGGAATCATTTGTCCCACAGCACATTACAGCCAAGCCCTGAGCTGTGAGAGAGGAGCATTTATCCATCGCACCACACAAAGCTATTTTCTGACACAATGTGCCCTTACGAGGGTAATCCACCCTTCGGTAAACATTAAGTGTCTAATTAAGAGCAATTAACAGCTCGTTACTAATCAGAGGTTGCATCTGCGGCAGGGGCGAAGACGAGTACCGACAGCGGCCTCCTGACAGGCAGACGTGCTCACCTGAGGCTGATCAGCAATCAGCTCAAGTGTTGCTTACGGCCTTTGGCTTATTATAAAGGCTGAGCTGTCTGGGACAAGACTTTCTGGCATGCCGAGTTTGAGTTTGCTAGTAGGGAGATGAACGACACACATTTCTGAAGGTTGAAGAGTCGCTGTCTGAAACCGATAAACTTTCTTTCTTTTTTTTAACCACTTGATGTAGGATACCGCTAATTTGCCAGCACATACTTTTCACCGAAAAGTCTTAAAATGAAGGCATTTCTCGATCGTTGCCTTTTCTAATTTTGGCAGCACGGTGGATCGTTCTGAATTGGATGTAATGGCGAGATGTTCTCCTCCAGCCTCGCCGAGCTGTAAACAAAGTCACGATTTTCACCGCCACGGAACAATGGAGCTGGGCGTGACTCGGTGCTTAACCAAACCAAACCTAACCAAACCTAACCAAAGCAAAGCGGCTGGTTTGAAGGGGCTTTCGCGTTCACTGGACCATGTCCAGAGGCAGCCTTCCACTGTCGATTACGCGGTGACAGACTGCAGTCCTTAGCTCCACAATCCCAAAATCCCTCTTCCCCCCGCCCCCCCCCCCCAATCTCGCTCGCTTTCTGCACTGCGATACGGCAAAGCGATTCACCTGGGAAGGTCTGCTTTTTTTGGCGGAACTGACGGAACTGCATTTGTCCCTAATGTGGTTCTTGGCGGTCCTGATTTAATCGAGGACGCGGCGGGTGGTTCTCCGTGAGACTCGGCACAGCCCGTTAACCGGTTCTCACGGGGCCTTTACCTGAAGCCCGTTTCAGTCCTGACCCGAGCGCTGAGATGCCACCGAGCGATGCCCACCCACGGGGTGGTTAACTAACGCACCCGTCTGCCACGCGCTGCCCCGGGCATTCGATGGAAACGACAAGCAGAAGGGCCGCGCGGTGCCCTCTCCGTCAATACGACGGGATCTGAGGAGCGGGGAACTTAAATCACTGCCTCCTCCAGCCCAAGGTGGAGAGCCCAAAGCGGCAGCAGTGAAGTAGCGATCCATTTTATTTCTCGCAGTGACGCCGAGGTCCGTAGTAAAAGCGCCGCACAGCCCTGACCCTCGGTTTTTACGAGCCATTCCATTCGCCTGCTTTAAGGCCTCCAAATTCACTTCATCTCACGATCACTGTCAGTATGACTTGCAAAGCAAAGAATAAAAGATGAAAAAATGTCAGCATTCAACTTTTAACTGCAAATCTGGAACGAAGATCAAAACGCACATGCATTTTTCTTTTTTCTTTTTCCTGATGAACCCCCATTTCTCTCACCTCATTATTCATGGAAGGTTTTTTTTTTTTTTTTACACGACCCCTGAGTTGAAATGAATGACAGTTAACCATGGAAGAGTTAAAATGGCACCACTTTGACCCAAGAGTGTAGTCTAGCCCCCTACTTGTACAGACCAAACATTGCCTAATTGATTGTGGACATTTTTGTTCACTGAGCTCAGGCTTGTGTGGGTGTTGCTGAACTCTAATCTCACACATTTAGAGCCCAGCGGTGAGTGCAAAACCTTAAAATCTTTCATTAGCACATTCAAAGCAGATCTGTATGCCTTTAACTGCTGAAATTAGTACCTGAAACTGTTCAGATGTGTTTTGGATGATGATAAAGATATAAAATGAAAACACAGTCCACGGGTCTGCTAGGAACTCAGATTTTTTATTTTTTAAAATATTTTCTTAAAACAAGGAGCTCAGTTTAAGCAGTCTACCAGAAGGGTATTGAAATGTCTGCTTTTTCAGAACATGCAGTCCCTTTTATATTAACATAACTGTGCTGTTCATATAAAAAGAACTGAATGGCCTAAAAGATCAGACATTTGAATGCCGTTCTAGCAGACTGCTTAAACTGAGCTCAGCGCTATATATGGCAGTACATATATAGAATAGAATTCTTGGCTAGCATCCTTACTGGTCCAGAGGATTTTCTTCCTTAACCTATTTAGATAAGCTCAGATTGAAACGGCTGAACCAGAGACGCGTACAAAAGAGGATCACTGAGTCAAACCCTGCTCAGATAACAACACCCGAGGTGGGCATGTGCTCTACGCTCAACAAGACTCCCTTACCATGGCTATCCCAAACAATAATTCAATTGCACAAAGATCGTAGGAACTGAACGGTCAAAACTTCTTTGTGAGGAATCGCTATTGGCATATCGTACATGTCGTGTGTCAGGGGTGTGTAGAAGCTAAACTCGTCCTTGTAACTTGTAACAAACCATTCAGTAAAAAGTAATGTGGTACCAAGAGTACCTGGAGCTCAGCTAGACAAAACCACTTCTTTAAGCTCATATCAGCTTACATGATTGATTGGCAGCATAGTAACCTAATGACACATCAGAAATAAGGGTTTGCCCTTTGGATTACTGTCTGCTTTACCGACAGTAATCCAATTAAACTGTATGCAAATGTGTGTGTGTCTTTCAGAGTAGGGAATATCTCCCTCCTTATAGTTGTATTGGGGGAAGACTAGCTATGGGCTAGCCACCAAGCACTCCATAACAACCTTAGTTATTCCCTTCATTTCACTACAGACTGCTGTTCTCACACAAAACAGTCTTATCTTAAAATTTAAAGAAACATATTGTCAATACAAGTTATAAGGTACATCTCGATGTTATCAACAAACATCAATTTATAAATGCCACTGCAAATTCTACATTTCTGGCAATCTTATGGAGTACAACTAAAATATAGTTTTGACAAAGGCGGATTTTTAAACTGAGGACATGACCTCAAGCAGGCCGTCATTGCTTTTCCTGAATCTCTGCCAATGTTCGTAGCCTGCTAATTAGTCACAATTTTCAAATGGGAAAAGCCTCACTCTCCAGAATACATTAATTTTCTGATGTAGCAATCAAATTGTTGTGATGAATCCATGCAGACTTGCTTGTCCCAGGATGCACTGTTTCTGTACTGCAGTATTACCCACAATGCATTGTGTGGTCACTCAGGTAAGGGAATTATTCTAATTATCCATCTAATTTCATTTTCTTCATTTACCCATGTCTATCCTATCTAATGTCAGTTTCTTTTTCTTTTCTTTTTGCTATCCATCAAGATAATATTTAAGCACTGACTGACTATGTGCTTCCAGGTTTAGATTTGTATCATTAAGCCCAATATGAGGAGTTTATGAATGTACACACCTAATAAATGCACAGACAGCTGTATATGAAAAACATTATTATGACCATTACAGCTAAATAAGTACAGTACACTATCAGGGGGTACAGAGTCCCATCCATCAACACCGCTCCCCCCCACCGCCCCGGGTCCCAAAAAAGACCAAGTATCGGGAGCATTTGAACATCAGCGTTCACCAAATTGAGCACACTGTCCCAAAGTTTACACACAATCTGAAAGTTCATCCTTTTTTAAATTTTTTAATTTTTTTTTACATTTTTGGACAGTTTGCGCAAATTCTCCTTTCACACACAGCTATGACTACTCCGCTCTGAATACCAGTTCCAGACACAGACCTCTTTATGAATGGAGTAAGGACGTGTTGCCATTCACACGGCCATCTGTCTGCGCACAGAACGCAGTTAAACTGGCAAACGCTCTGGGTCTCGGTGGCTGCTGTCTCTGCGAGGTTTACAGGAAGCTCGGGAGAGTGATTTAGCCATCCCCCTTATGCTGCCTCCGCTATCCGCCAAGCCAGTTTCTCTGTGCCGGTGTTAAAAATGCGACGCACACTCATCCTCTCACGCCAGCACTTTCCAGCACCCCTCCCTCAGCACTTCCTCATGTCTGTGGGGGTGGGGGGTGGGGGGTGGGGCTCGGGGGGCTACAACCTCATCCATGCAGACAGGTTGTAATCCAAATCTCTTGAACTCAAGATTTATCCCGTGCAACCAGTAGTTATTTTCTTTTTCTCTTTATCTTTTTAAAAAAAACATAATTTGAATAAATTTTATTTTTCAGGAAAGTGTTTCAATAAACAAAAATCTGTTAAATAAAGTGCCAGTGTTTTACCCCACTTTAATATCCCATATTAGCTACATCTACATCAAATTGCTGTAATGTTCATTGCAAAGGCAGGCTTTGAGTCTTGAGGAAAATAATCACACAAGCTGAAAAGCAGTCTGATGTAACTAAATACTCTAACGGCAATAGAGGTTAGTGTTAAGCCATGCTGAACACAATGAATGTGATGTGGGAACATGCACAATATTAAACGTTTCAAAATATCAGCCCACAAGTGTTCTATTTTCTGTTGAATAAAAGCTTCATTTCGACAAATAAGTTCATTAATGACATAACTGCATTTGCCTCTAGTTAAAATACATTTAAAATGTACATTGACTCCGAAAATTCTTAGTGTCACGGCATGTAGCATACATTGCAAAACAAACCATTTCAATACAAATTATTTGTTTCACCTTCCTGTAAAATCCATGACCTAAAACGGCGTTTAAATGCGACTGAAGAGAGAGAAATTGTTGCAGCAATTAGCAATCAATTGAGAATCGGAGGTTTTAAATTAGACTGTGGAACAATTCGATATGCAGTTACTGTGCGTTAAAGTTACCTCCATGTTGAAGTCCGGTAAGCAAAATCTGACATTCCAAATGACAGAACATGCAACGTTTTCATTCATAAGCCCCAGGGTATCGACAATTGGCGCATGCAGGCACACAGTTTACAGGCTATTGCTAAATAAATTCTGATAAGACAGCGAAAATGTCGTTGGTCAAATTCTGGCTCGTATTCGAAACGCTGCGTAGGCTATATCCTACCCAACAGGTGATAAATTAATTGGGTGGTGAGAAAAATACATCTGTATATTTCTGCTTGTGTACTGCAAAGGCATGTAGAACATAAAATGAGGTTCCGTAGGATTTCATCTAACGTAGCGACCGGGTTATTAGACAATCGGCATGATTACAGAATTTCCACACTGTGTAAAGTCGTTTCAGACCTCATAGGGAATCTGTGAACTCCCGTTATTTAAATAAAATTTTTAAAAAAGAAAAGAAAAAGGAAAACTCCCAGGCAGACAAAATTCTACCTGCTTTTCACTGTATCTTAGACGCTGCTACACTTTATTGGACGTTATATACCTTAGAGCAGAACACAGGTCTTGGATTCAGATCGGCTGTGACAGACTACCCATAATGCAGGCTAGCCATTTCTAATTAAACTAGACTGAACATCAGATATCGCAAAATTGAAAAAAGCAACGGTCTCAGAAGCTATAGCCCACTTCAGCGGGGTATCCTGCTGTGACAGCGTACGCCTCGTAGACAGCAATAGGTTGAGACACAATCCAGAAATGAACAGTCGCACAAAATGATGTGGGTTACTGGTTTGCAGCCGCTCTCGGTACTGAAGCAGCACGTGCTCGAACTTAATCCAGTATAAAGCTCAGTATCAAAAGCACATTTCCAAGTTTAGAAAATACAACCACAATAAAGCTGAATACAAACGTGTGTGTATGTGCACGGGATAAATAGCACATCCCCGAGATACATATTTTAAAATAACAGGTTAAAACGTTTTGCGCTTTAAAGATAGGCGTGAAACTGACCCGTCGGTCAGCTCTTACCTTGCGGTGGACTATGAAAATGCAGGGCTCATCAGACTCCTCCGAAAAACCATCAGGTAGAATGTTTAGTGTATTCAATTTACTAAAAATCGAAGAGCCAACCGATATGTAATCCTTGTGTCCTTCAAACGTCAGTCTCTTAATCTTTACGGGGTAAAGGGTCGGAGCCGATCGCGAGCTTGTGGAGCTTCTCTAGCTGCCCTAATCTTTCTAATGCCAGGTTGAACATCCGTCGGCTTCAGAATGGGCTTTCTATAAAACCCTGGGAGCACTTGCAAAGTTTAAAAAAAAAAAATCTATACTACTAGCTCGATGAAAGGGAGACAGGCTACTTTCCGTATTGCATGATACGTGTCTTGAGTTTATCTACCAGAAGGAGAAGCGAGAGGGGAATATTTACTTGAGATATGTTTAGCGGCGGCAGTTCACTATTCCTGACAGCTGACCAATACTTACATACCTCCTGTTGGAAACGGCAAATGAGTACGAGAGGATCTCATACCCCTAATCTCCACCTTCAAAGCCTTTTCTCTTGATCTCCAGCGCCACCTTCAGCGACATGATCTAAGTGCAGCGATTCAACGGTCAGACGGATTCTGGTGGAGGCAGAGTCTCTCACACAGTTGTGATAACAGTGCCTATTTAATCGTTTCCCCTGAATCATTCGGATTTCTGACGTTGCACCTTAATAAAAACCACACTTCGCACTTCGACCAAGAGGCCATGTTTCCAACTGTACGCCCTGAACCCGAAATGTGTGTAAATTCATGCGTGCGCGCAACCTTGAGATTTCCTGTTGCTAATCATTCCCTGCTAATGCGCGTACGAACCGCGGTTACGTTGTCGAGAGGGGGGAAAAACGACCTTTATGACATGTCATCAGCCCCGAAGCAACAAAGGAGCCTCGCGTTTTAGTATGCTATAGGAGTTAATGACAAGGATATTCGTGCTGTAGAAAAAAAGGCGACACGTTAATGTTCAGTCAGCCTGATAGCACATTAGAGTTGGCGGCGCGCAAGCTAAGGCAGTTTGTAGATATTTTACATCTGTCGCACCTTATACGGGCTGCGTCTGTTGACGTAGGCTATCCCCTGGGGCTAGCGGTCAAGTGCTACTACATCAGAGGTAGCCTACACAACCGGACGAGAAGAGTGAGCGGTGGGGTGAGGGGTGGGTGAGCTTTGGCTTGGACGTGACTTCACCTGCGTTTACCTGTGTTCTTTTGATGGTGCCGCGAATGCATTCAGGTTTATTCTAAAATAAAACGTATCAGACCGAAGGCAAAGGGATTGTTTCTAGTAGCTGGAAATAGGGCAAATCATTTTATCTGACTAACATGCGAATTGTTTTAGTCCCTGTATGTTTAACATATATTGTATCAAAATATCCGAATTACATTTCCAAATACAGTTCCACGTTCTTGTAAGGTTGCCGAGTGTTTCGCCTGCATTGTAGTTGTTTAAACTTAAAATATTTACTAGGTGAATACGGAAAGCGCTTGAGTTGGAGGCGTTCAATTTGAATAAATAAGAGACGAGTGTTTGTTTAAGGTGAACTAGTTTAGAGAGAAAAAAAGGGCTATAACCGGAAGGTCAGTAGCCATATGTAGCCTATACCAGTGCAGAAGACACGTGCAAGTTTAATTACCCACCGTTTTCACGAGCGCTGCGCATATGTTTATTATTGTTTAATTTAAACTTTACATGCACATGCAGAACTTATGATAGGCCTAGTATTACAATGCCGAACTGTATGGTATCTTGCAATATATCCCACCTGCAATAAAGCTGGCAGTTGTTCTTTTTTTCCCTTTTTAATATGCAGCCTACTGTACACAATTTAAACATCCATTACATTAGTATTTCGTATGAAACCAAACGTACTGCATTTTTGCATACACTATCTTTTCAAATAACTTTTCCATTTTAAGAGAATTGGCACCTGAATTGGATTGCGGTATCCAAATATGAATGGTTTTATTATTAAGAAAGATTGTTTTGTCATTTGTTCGTGTGCTTCACCACATGCAGGTCCCAGTGACGTCACTGAGCTACACGTGCAGAAGTTCACCCTGTTGTGTAATCGGAAAGCAGTCGGAAACTTGTCATTACATTGCAGTTACCTGGCTTATACTTGGGTAATGGGTGGCATGTCTATATGGTCTTTTAAATTAACTGGAAACATGATGCGGAAGGCTGTCAAGAAATATCATGAAGTAGCAAAAGTGAAGCTAGTGAAGTGAGAACTGTAATGAATGCCAATGGCAGATTGACACACACACACACACACACATACACACACACACCATTTAGTGCTACTCTACACTGTTGAGTATCGCAAAATGAGAGTATGTATAAGATGTTGAAGCTGTTCACCATAGAAACCCAGTTCACTAAAGAATCCCAGTTTAAACACTAAGAACTCAATTGTTGCAGTTTTTAATTTTTTTATTTTGCACTGAGAGCCTAAACCAATTAAAAAATGTTTATCTGAAAACTCACAGCTTGATGTATCTGCTTGCTTTGTTTACAAGATTTGGCACTAGACCAAGTCAAATGGCAGCTCTGTGAAGAGGTTCACTAACACACAAAGCTTTATTTCTGATTCAATGTGAGCTTTATTTTTTCCCTCAGTTTTTTCTCCCTTTATTGAAACATTTTGCTTTACATAACTTTATTAATATCTCATTCCCTTAACCTGCCTATTTGTGTCATCCTCTTAATTACCATGCAAAGCACTTTTGTAAGTCACCGACTAAAAGCATCTGCCAGATGACTAAACTGTGAACTGTACTGAATGTTTTATTTAGTTAATTTTATGTTCAAATGTCTATATACTCTGTGCCCTTGTTTAGCATTCCTGTATTTATTTATTAAAATTTTTTTTTAAAGGAAATGGCTAAACATGAAGGGTGCAAATCTCTGGCCATATTTATCCAGGTATATGTTGAAATAAATAAATAGAAGAATAATGCCTGATAAATTGTAACAAACTTCACTTAGTTAACCGATTCCCATTTGGCTATAAAGGTGCCAGGAACCCAGGTACCTGTCTCAGTGAGGGGGTGTTTTCTTTAGAAAGCAAGAACTTGGCTGACGCAAAACGTCCTCGCTATGTTGCGACAATGTTAGAACAGCGACGAAACATTTCGGTAACATTGTGAGGACATTGTTGCGTGCGCTAGCTGGTTAAGGCGTGTGTGTAAGTGTGTAACAGAAATAACACAGCTAGGCGGAAGGCACGGGCAGCCCAACGGCTCCGTTGCTCTTCAGGGCCGAGTGCTTTTCTAAGTCTGGCCTGCTGGGCTGTGGAGAGGCCGGGATGACTTCAGACCAGAGCTCCTGCCCTTCTCTTCCTGTTCATCGCCCTGCGATGGACTCTGCCCCTGGCCTACAGCACTGGGGCAGCAGTGCAGTCGGGCACATGCAAGAAATCGACACTGAGATACGCTAAAGTGTACGCCAACTGCCCTGAGGTGGTAAAAGTGCCGTTTCTGGCCACAGCTATTTTATACAGTCCAGTTTACCGTAGGTGCCCTTGTTTAAAATTCTGAGCAAGAAAAAAAGTCTGTGCACAACCCTGAGCGCGATTGTTAGGGAAACGGCCTTGCTGGATGACTCTGAGGTCACGGGTTCAGCTCCAAGGCAGGGTGCTGCCGCCATGCCCTTGCGCAAGGTGCTTAAAACCTTTATGGCTTCAGTAAACATCCAGCTGTTTAAACAGATTACATATAAAACGCAAGCTGTGTGCGTAGCCGTGGATAAGAGGATGTGCTAAATGCGTAAAATGTAAATGCTATGCGTGAAATAACGGTCCTGGAAATGTCTTCCTTTGCCTAGAGGCACGCACGCGGTGGCTGTTCTGGGGTGAAGAGTGTGCAATCCTGTCAGCACTTCCCCAAGCACAACTATGCATGTCCCGTCCAGACCCTCAGCACGCCGCCTGCCAATGGGGGAACCAGCTGAGAACCAAGTGTGTGCTGTAGGTACTGGAAGCAGGCTTTCCCAGGGGTTGGGTCCAGACAGTCTTATACCATAAAACAGTGCTGCCCAGCCCTGTTACTGGAAATCTGCCATCCTGCTGGTTTTCCCTTCCAATCCTAAAAGTGCAGTTATTTAAAAAATGCACACCTCATTCAACAGCTGGAGATCTCATTGAGCCGTTGATGAGTAGAATTAAATGTGGCAAATTAGGGTTGAAATTAAAAGCTACAAGGACTGTAGATCTCCAAGAACAGGGGTTGGGCAGCCCTGCTCTAGCTGTTGAATGAGGTGTTCCTTGTTAGGTTTGGAGTGAAAACCTACAGAATGCTGGATCTCCAGGAACAGGGTTGGGCAGCCCCACCATAAAATATAGGGGGCGAATACGGAAGAACCCCCAGGTCACATGTGGGTTATGGCACTAAAGCATAACTAAATTAAAACTAAAGCGACATCCTTTATTCCTTCACCCCGACCTGTAGAACATGGATGGGTGAAAGCAGCACGGTGGAGACCTCGCCCAGTCGATCCGCAGTCACTTCAGATCAGTGACGTGATCACAGAAGGAATAGCGGGGGGACGAGGCTCAGGATTTGGCCGGGGGCCCGGTGTTTTCATTAACCCCTCGCCTGCCAGCACAGCGGGGGCGCAATCTGTTACGAGTACCGGGTAATTGGAAAGTGCACATTTTGGCAAGTTTACTGCCATTTCCCCATTCACTCTCTGAAAAACAAGATACGGAAAAATGCCTAAAAAGGTCTAAAAGCTTGTCATAGAGGTGGTACCGTATAAGCACATAAAATTGTACCCACAGCCAGTAATACATATTTTATTTGTACCTTTTTGGCTTGCAAAAGGTGCTTATTGCCACTTCAATAGAGAATTATTGTACATTCAGGGTACATTTGGCACATTTGTTCCTCCATTCTTCCTTTACTTTTGAGCGTGTTGCTGGCAGCATGGTTGCAGAAAGCGAGACTGGGATGGGAGGTGGGGGTGGGGTGGGGGGCTTTGTTTATTCTAAATTAGAAAGCATACTGAAGTGTACACAATATTAGGACAATTTGCAGTTTATCGATGTTTATCAATACTGCATACTGAAATGTCAGACAAATGGGTAATGGATAGATGGAAACATTGTAGAACATGCCCAATGCTTCCTGTTTCCTGTAAGCTCACAAAATTTAGCCTCATGTTTAAGACAGTAGTGAGCACCTGTAGCATTTCTGCAGGTAGGGCAGCTCCCGAAGCTTCCAGTCTAGATCCAATCAGAACCGGCACCATCTGGTCTACATCCAATCAGAACCGGCACCATCTGGTCTACATCCAGTCAGAACCGGCACCATCCGACCTACATCCAATCAGAACCGGCGCCATCCGACCTACATCCAATCAGAACCGGCACCATCCGACCTACATCCAATCAGAACCGGCGCCATCCGACCTACATCTGACCAGAACTGGCGCCATCTGAGCAGAACCAACAGTAGAACTCGCTCTACACCCGATCAGCTCCTCAAACGGGCCGGGTCCAGCGTCTTTTTGTCCCCTGGGCAAAACCGGGTTCAGTCAGGGGTGCTGGATTAGAGACTGCAGAGCCATTACTGGGCCATTCAGAACACGAACTCACAAACATTTTGCAAGCGAACTGGCACCTTAACATACAACTCATACAACAACAAATCCAAGTAACTTGCATATGGGATTCTATATTTAATGAATCCTTGGAAATGCATTTCATGTAGTTGAAATATTGCCATTGCGATCTGAGAGCATGTTCAACATACAGCATCGTGAAAAAGTATTTCCTGATTTCCAAAATCATTGCGTATATGCCACAATGAATGGTTCAGATTTTTAGACAAAATGTAATATTAGACAAAAGGAAACTGGGTAGACACAAAACACATTTTATAAATGATAATTTTATTCATTTCATGAAAAAAGTTAGGAAACACCCATGTCTCCCATGAGAAAAAGTAATTGCCCCCTTAAACTTAGTAACTGGCTGCTTGACCTTTAGCAGGAGGCTAAAGGTGGAGGAATTTTAGCCCATTTTTCTTTGCAGATCCACTTTAATTCAGACAAAGTGGTGGATTTTTGAGCATGAACTGCTCATTTCAGGTCCTGCTACAGCGTCTCTATCGCGATAAAGTCAGGATTTGACCGTGAATTCCTCTGTCCTTGGTGCTGAAACACTCCCGTCTTCCGAGCCACACAGCCGCTCTCCCTGGTGCTGAAACGGTGAGCCTGTGCTCCCGTGGGTGAAACCCCTTCCTGGTGCAGTGGCGTCCACAGCCTTCCAGCCGAGCACGAGTCCAATTCCAGTCAATACAGTCGATTCAAAGAACAAATTAAAATTCAACTCAACAATTTAAAAATGTCCTCAAGAACATTGTGGACTTTTTTTTTTCAATTCACCCATGATCCCAGTACACTCACTCTGAAGATCTTATTCACAATTCATAAGCCAGGCTGCAGTAATACGTACTACCATTTTGCCACAATTTGTGCAGGATTAGAAAGTAACATACTGCATTTCATGCTGAAATCGCGTAAAACGGTAGTGTGTCTGAACCACCAGTTTCAAAGGGCAAAAACTAGAACCACTTTCTGTGGTAGGGACATCCTGTACAGTTTTTTACATGCAGGTGGTGGGGAAGATTTCCTAGGTATTGAGCAAATCTAATGACATCTTGGGACTCATTAAATTAAGAGTTAGTGATTGTATATGCGTACTTTGCTTTGTGTTTTTTTTTTTTTTTTTGCGCGTTATATGCTTGAAATACTATATTCATGATATATCCAAATATCATTTTTTTTATTTTAAATAATGTGCCCTGCATTAATGCAAATTCCAAACAACTGTGTTGAATGAAAAGTTTTGGAAACTAGCGTAACTAGTGTGTAATATGGCACCTGCTCTTATCGCTGCGCACACCCACTCAAAAAGGAGGGGGGCGGGGAGGGGAAGGGGGAGCAGGAGGCGGGGGGGGGGGCAGGGGTGGGGGGGGGGGGGGGGGCGTGATATGCCCCAGAGCCCCAGACACTTCTCCCTTCATTCTAAGCTTTGAACCCTCTGATCCCTCTGCTGTGATTTAATATTTATGTCCTCTCGTCCGACGCCACCCGACATTTATCCGTTTCACCCACTCTTCCCATCACGGGCCAGCCGTTCAATGCTAATGTCCCGATCCTGACATTTCACTTAGCGCGCGGGTCAAAGTTCTCTCCTCGCAGATGGGCCCAATATGCGTAACTTTTGGGGATGTCATTTTCTAAACTTCTCTACTGGCTTTAGGCACGTTACAAGCCATCGAGCACCAATTTTTGTTTTTGTTTTTAAAGTTTTCAAAGGGGTAGAGGAGGATATGTGATTCCACATTAATTTGCTCATCATTAGTTTGTCCTCAGCACAGTGGCATGGCTCCAGCGTAGATTTCCTGCGGCAGGCCTATGGAATGAACTGTTGCCTAGCAATGTCTTTGATGCAGACAGACAATTGCAGATATGGAGGATTTACAGAAACATCAAGACATATGTCATTGCAGGTTAAAAATAATCGTTGTCTCGACTTCTTTGTATTTTTATTCCCAGATAGATGACGTTGTCCTTAACATTGTGTAAGCTAAGTTGAACATCTGAGTTTCTTTGACGTTTGCCCTTGAATGTAGTTATGCAACATAGCTCAGGAGGTAAGAGCGGTTGTCTGGCAGTTGGAGGTTCGATCCCCCGCCCTGGGCGTGTCGGAGTGTCCCTGAGCAAGACACCTAACCCCTAATTGCTCCCAGCGAGCTGATTGGTACCTTGCATGGCAGCCTTTCGCTGTTGGTGTGTGAGTGTGTGTGTGAATGGGTGAATGAGAGGCATCAATTGTAAAGTGCTTTGGATAAAAGCGCTATATAAATGCTGTCCATTTACCGTTTACCATATTAGTGCTTAAAGTGGTGGCTGGGGCAATGGTAGTTACCCAGCAGCAGTGTTGGATTGTGGGGGCAGTTATGAGCATACAGACTCCCTTAAGGGAAAAGAAGGGGGAACCCCTTCATACAGTGGGAGGATTAGCCTGGTCCTGCTGGTAATGGCATTTTTTCACCTGTAGCAGGAACAGTCGTTTGGTGTGAAGCCTGTGGTTACTGATTCACAGCGAACACGCAGCTGAGTTCCGCTGAACATATTGCTCATGCTGATCACATCTGATTGATTTTTTTTCTGGCAAAATGTCATTGAGCACATTTATGTGTCAAGATGCAAGATGTGCTGTGACTGAAGATGGTGATTCAACAGTGTCATTTAGCAGCATATTAAATGTGTGTACATGGGGATGAGAGGAAAGAAAGAGCATTTTCTTCTGAAGTGCAGAGATGGATTCACTTTGCATGCCTTTGTGTACAGAACCACAAAGGGACAAAGAACCTCTTTCGCTTTTTGCCACTTTGTCTTCTTAATGCACTGCAGTTGAACCGAATGTAAAAACGTGGGTGTCTACAAAATTCTGTTTCATGTCAACTGCCTATTGTTGGGGGTCCCTAACAATGGTCATGTAGAGGCACGGGTATTGATGATTTTTCTTTTTATTAAGGACTTAATTGATGAATTAAAGCAGTTCATTGAGCACCATGCAAAGTGAAAGGTTGAGTGTTTAAACCTATTGGACTCATGTGTACTCTGTTAGAGCTGAATTAACACTGGCGAACGAGTGTTTTTCCAAGACGGGTTACAACCAATCGCTCGAGCAGTCAGTCGGTCGGTCAGTCAGTCGGTCGGTCGGTCGGTCGGTCGGTCGGTCGGTTGGTCGGTCGGTCGGTCGGTCAGGCTTCATTTCCATGTTGTGCTGTCTGTAATCAGGGTGTCGCACGTTTTCCCAGGAGGAAACAAAAAAGCACAAAAAGGTCCCAAATGAGCCAATTTGGGGAAGGAGATGGGGAGGGTGGGGGTGGGCTGCAGCTGGAAAATGATCTCCCAGCCCTGAAAAGGTGACCAAGCACCCCTGAAAAAAAATATATTCAGTAACCTGTGGATCTAGATCTATGCCTCTGCATGTTATTTTTTATTATTATTATTAGTTTTAAATATCTCTGATTTCTTGCTGCCACTGTTTTTGCTAAGTGAAAAAAATTAGTTGATGTACAAATGGTGGAGTTACAAACCTTCCTCTCAAAAGGTTACGGCATACTGATGAACTCTGAAAATGGAAACAGACATGAATATTAATATGCTAATTTATATTGGATGGGAGGTGATTTGGCAGTTACTCAGAGTACATTTTCAAATTAAATGGGTCATCTGCCAATGACCAGAGGCAGCCAAAGTGAGGAAGCCCACAAGACACACGATGTACTCATGCTTCCAGAGTCTTCCAGGGACACAAACAAACCTGTTGTCTTTAATTATACACTTCGCAAAAATCTCCTTTTCATTATAATTAGAGATGCTGAAAATGCTATCACGTGTTTATTATGCCGTGTTTCCTGTAGAAGTGCACGGATTCGATTGGAAAACACATTGGCACAATAGAAATGTAGAACACAGAAAGGGAATAATCAAAAGGCCGGATAAAATGGGATTTAGATGGACTCCGATAAACGGTTCTGATTTCTAGCTGCCAGGGGCCATTGATTTCATTAGGGGTCTAATCCATTCAATTGAGCAATGTAATTTGACTGAACTGATTTTTATTTATTTATTTATTTATTTATTTATTTATTTATTTATTTATTTTGGAAATGGTTCTGGTCAGTATGTGGTTGGGAGTAAAAGGAGGGGGGGGATATTTCATAGAAAATATAATAGAGAAAACATACATAAAATATATATTTTTAGGAGAAATGATCTGTGGAAATTTTTTATTAAATATGTATATGGGATGCAAGAAAATGTCATCCCCACCCTTTCTGGTTAAAGGGCTGAACCACACACACAAATCCTACAGCCAGGCAACCATCGTTTAATAGAAATGAAACTGGTCAACAAAAAGGAAAAAGGAAAACAGGTCTAAGAGGACCAATATTATACATGAATGGCAACTATTAATGGTTCTGTTACATCATGTTGAATGTTAAATAAGTGGTGATATATATTATGTTCATTGAATTCCAGGGACAAGTAAATGAATTGTGAATCTACTGAAATAGAGTCACTCTACATTTTTAAGATCCTCCGAATTCCATCCGTAATAAACAGAGAAGTATCCGATTGTTAACTGAATAGGTCTGTGGTACTGCATGCTCAGTGTAAATGGGGCCTGAGCTGTTTTCATATTATCTTTGTGTGTTGTAGTGCATTTAGTCTCTAGTACAGTCAATGTGACTTCTTCATAGGAGGAGTCATTCACAGTTTGTCATCTCAAAGGGAAATGTTAATAAAAACCTCTCTAGGTTTTGTGAATAGCATAGAAATTCAAGTTCAGTAGCAAATTAAAGAAAAACTAATAGTCAAATTTTAGACTACAGCCAGGAGTAAATCAACATTTGCGCTTACTTTTGAATGTCTTCAATTTTGAAAAAAAAAAAAAAAAGTATAATAATTTTTTTCTCAAACACATTTTGGTTGATTTCATTTTATCTAAAATGACACAATTTTTTAAAAATGTACTGTGTATATTCAATTTGTCCATTGTAAACCTCTTTCAGAAATGTCAAAATATAATGGTAATATACTGTAGATAGTATGCTCAAACAAGTTTTAATTTAGCCTAGGCCTTGCCCCGGGGGTCAATGCGACTTTATCATATCCATCTAACCTCTCTCTTCACATGTTTGCACCTTTGACACCACCACATGTGTGTGTGCGGCCATTCAAAATCTTATTGTGTACCGGACAGGAAGTGACAAATGAGAGCCAATTACGCTCCCATGGCTGCGGAAGTCTGAGGTCATGACCTCTGGGTGTTAGCACGTGACCGTCTACTGCATTTACATTTTAAGCATTAAGCCAATGCAGGGAGACTTAATCTCATACGTTAAGTGTTCAGGGCCATGAGTAGAGCTGATGCCAGGACATCAGTATATTGAAAAATACATATGTACAACATTACATTACAGGCATTTAGCAGACGCTCTTATCCAGAGCGACGTACAGCAAGTGCATTAGTTCAAGGTGCAGAGGTGCAAAAGAAACACACTAGAGTGAAGTAAAGATCGTAGTGCCAGAAGTGACCACATAGATCAGGACTCCAACCCTGTAGAGTAACCTGTTCAGCAAACAAACAATCAATCCTGCCAAGTACAAACTAGCACTGAAATCACATTTGCCTAATCAGAATCAGACAAACAATCCTGTCAAATAAAAACTAACATATGAGGTTAGACGACGATATGAATTAAAACAGCAGATGGGTTTGAGGATATGTTGTTAGATGCAGCGCAGGTAGGGCTAGTGAAACCAAAATGAGTGACCAAGAGGGCTGAGCATTTAGGGGCGGGACAGTGCAGTGACCTGAGCATGTGCAGTGGAGTTAACTGGCAGGAAATATTGATAGATAGATCAAAGGTAAGAGGTTCAGACGTGGCAGAAACACACGGCAGCACTTCCTGCTTTCTGACACGGGACTTTCCACCCCTGACAGCTGGTAACCGGTGTAGACAGATATGAGACGTGTGCACTTTGGCTGATCGTACAGTGGGTGAGACAGGCTGCAGCGTGCAGGGAGGGGTGGGGTGTGTGCACTTTGGCTGATCGTACAGTAGGTGAGACAGGCTGCAGCGTGCAGGGAGGGGTGGGGTGTGTGCACTTTGGCTGATCGTACAGTAGGTGAGACAGGCTGCAGCGTGCAGGGAGGGGTGGGGTGTGTGCACTTTGGCCGATCATACAGTAGGTGAGACAGGCTGCAGTGTGCAGGGAGGGGTGGGGTGTGTGCACTTTGGCTGATCGTACAGTAGGTGAGACAGGCCGTAGTGTTCTGTATTTGGGGCTTGATGGCACAGGTAAGGAGGCCCTCAAGGAGAGAGAGGAGCAGCTGCACAGTCTCAGTAGGCCAGTCTGGACAGGGGTATGAGGACCATGGCAGACATGCCCTCATGGCACTGGCACTGGTCACTGGTCAGCCAATCCCTTCAGTCATCCCTACTCCCCTCAGGTGCCTGGGGCAATAATCCTGGACCAGTGGAATACATGGGGAATTTTCAGGGAAGCAGTTATTAATACTTTATTTTGCTAGTATCTTATCCTTTCTGCAATAATTCATCAACATTGAGGGAGGGAAAGTGTGTGTCAGAAAGTCGTGGGGGGGGGGGGCAAACATGAGGGAGATGAGAAAGAGAGATGGAGAGAGGGCAAGATGGGGAAGGGAGGGAGGGAGTGAGTGAGAGAGAGAGCAAGAGAGGGGAGGGGGAGGGAGAGATGGGGAGGAGGGAGTGAGAGAGAGAGAAGGAGTGAGCTTTCAAGTTAATGTCTTCTCCCAGAGCTACACGTGGGGTGCCGATGGACTTTTTATGCACCACTACACTGATCTGAGATGCAAGCAGAAACGGTACACGCAGAAATGAAAGAGCTCGACTGGAATGAGTCAGATCACATAAGCAGGACTTCAGAAAGCAGATGTAGCCCCATTGATCAGCTTTAACAGCAGCGGGAAGCTGGCAGTGCGGTAGCACTATTCAGAGCAGGCAGTTAGCATGTGAACGCCCACCGCAGTACACGCCCTGGTACAGCTTGCTATGCTGGATGATGCCACGGTTATTAGCATATTCCACTACAGGTGTAGGTGTCACCTCTTGAGCAGTAACGGGAGTAGTCTGTTCCCCATGGCTGGGGACCTTGGTCTTTCTTTAGCTCGGCAGGCTAATCAGATCCCTCGTTGTATGGGTTTAAATTTAACTTGATATTTTGCATCTACTTGCTCAGCAGTGACGGCAGCATAATTTGTGGCAGACATGGTAAATTCCCCCCTGAACGTTTAAACACTCGAATCTTTTTTTTTTTCTTTTTAGCACTCACTGCTTTAGTGCCACAGCTCTGCTTAGCATTCATCCAATTAAAACCCATCTTAGCGTTTGAATGTTCTGTTATGAAACTCATGAATTTGTAGAACGACATGGTTCAATCCACTTAGAACAGCTGGCAGTTGGAAACCGTTGGAGTTTAAAAATTTATGGATTTTTGACGTGTGGTCACTTCTTTGCCATGAAATAAAATGGTTGACCGTGATCTTTCCCTCAGGAAACCCAGTCCCTGTAAAACACTTGGCACCTCTGCTGCTCACAGGCCTAGCATATTAAATAAATAATTTTTAGAAACACAGAATTATTGCGCTATTTATCATGCAGCAGCTCTGAACTGACTATTAATAAAGGGGATGGTGTCGAGAACATGCCGTGTGGAAATGCCATACAAGTGTTCAAATATTCAGCATATTTTAAAGTCGAACTTGCAAGCAAAACGTTATAAACTAACTCCGATCCAAGATTACATTCGTTTTTTTTTTTAAAAAATGGGTTGCAAACAAGACACAGCACGAAAGGACAAATCATATCAGGATCACATTAATTTTCGAGCGTGCTGGTTCACACCTTATAATTACATGAAGATAAATGAGAGGTAAATTACAAAGTATGCGCACAGAAAAGCAAGGACCATTAAATTAAGAGGTAAGACAGAATGAAAAACACGATCAAGAAACCACTGTAAACTAACACAAAGGGAGCACGTACAAAAAGCGCAGACAGAAAGGTTGTTCCCTCCGTCGACCTCCGTGACAGCCAATCTTTTAGCCGTTGGCGCTAATAGCTATCTCTAGAAAAAGAGCGCTTTCTTGCCTCTCTCTTAATGAGAAACGCATTGGCAGATGTGCTGTGAGTTTATTAAAAATTCTCTATGTCAGCGATCAATTTTATACGCAAGAAGGATTGGTAATTACCAAGCGGATCTAATTAAAAAACGAAGAATTTTTTCAGAATATCGATTTACCTTAATAGAGTCCATTTAACCATGCATATAAACATGGATAATAAGTACGTACATTTGTATTTATTTATTTATTTATTTATTTATTTTCTAGATGTGTAAACATATAAAATTTTGAAATATTTAATTCCATTGCAAAATAAAACATAATTGCCCAATATATGCTTGGTGTTATGGTAGTTGAAAGAGAAATGACATCGATACAATAGTCAAGGGACCCAAACTGTTCATGGTGTGTCTAACAAACATGGCAGAGCATTTCACGAGTAAGCTCTCTGAACAAGGAGCATGTATGAAAACGAGAAAGTGCTGTTTCGGTGTGTTTGTGTATTCTTCCACATTGCCATTATCTGAATAGGATAAGAGATGCAGTGCTAATTTCTACAGCCCTGTTCGATCGTGTCAAGGGCACCATTGCCAGATCTCATTTTTACATCCTGTTACAGATGTAATGCACCCTGGAGTTCTAATGGGACCTGTCCCAACCCAAAACATTGGACCTCACATCCGATGTGCCTTTTGCATATGGAATTATGCCCGTGTGTTTTCATTTTAATATATGGACAGTGAAGGCAGAGGAACAGCTGAACTGAATGACCAAAAAAAAAATAGTGGTCAGCTTTGATGCAATTCAGTTATGATTGTGCATATTATTGAATAGATATATTTATTTACAACATGAGGTGTGTGTGTGTGTGTGTGTGTGCTTTTGCATGTGTGTGCGTGTGTGTGCTTGTGTGTGGGTGTGTGTGTGTGCGTGTGTGCGCTTGTGTGTGTGTGTGCGTGTGTGTGCTTGTGTGTGGGTGCGTGTGCGTGGGTGTGTGTGTGTGCGTGTGTGTGCTTGTGTGTGGGTGTGTGTGCATGTGTGTGCTTGTGTGTGGGTGCGTGTGCGTGTGTGTGGGTGTGTGTGTGTGCGCGTGTGTGTGCTTGTGTGTGGGTGTGTGTGTGTGCTTGTGCATGTGTGCGTGTGTGTGCTTGTGTGTGGGTGTGTGTGTGTGTGTGCTTGTGTGTGTGTGCATGTGTGTGGGTGTGTGTGTGTGCATGTGTGTGGGGGTGTGTGTGTGTGTGTGTGTATGCGTTTGTGTGCTTGTGTGTGTGTGTGTGTGTGCGCGTGTGTGTGCTTGTGTGTGTGTGTGTGCGTATGTGTGGGTATGTGTGTGTGTGTATGTGTGTGTGTGTGGGTGTGTGTGTGTGGGGGGGTGTGTGTGTGTGTATGTGTGTGTGGGTGTGTGTGTGTGTGTGTGTGGGTGTGGGGGTGTATGTGTGTGTGTATGTGGGTGTGTGTGTGTGTATGTGTGTGTGTGTGTGGGGGTGTGTGTGTGTGTGTGTGTGTGTGTGTGTGTGTGTGGGGGGGTGTGTGTGTGTGTGTATGTGTGTGTGTGGGTGTGTGTGTGGGGGGGGGTGTGTGTGTGTGTGTGTGGGTGTGTGTGTGTATGTGTGTGTGGGTGTATGTGTGTGTGGGGGTGTGTGTGTGTGTATGTGTGTGTGTGTGTGTGTGTATGCGTTTGTGTGCTTGTGTGTGTGTGTGTGTGTGCGCGTGTGTGTGCTTGTGTGTGTGTATGTGTGGGTATGTGTGTGTGTGTGGGTGTGTGTGTGGGGGGGTGTGTGTGTGTGTATGTGTGTGTGGGTGTGTGTGTGTATGTGTGTGTGGGTGTATGTGTGTGTGGGGGTGTGTGTGTGTGTGTATGTGTGTGTGTGTGGGGGTGTGTGTGTATGTGTGTGTGTGTGTCTGTGTGGGTGCATGTATTGTCCCAATTACTCCACACGTTGATGAGACGATCATACAGACGGTAATTCTTGCCGTGGGAACGAACAGTGCTATTCTACGGTGGGAAAGGAATGTCCGCCCATTAACCAGGCGCTGGACTCAGTGAAATAGTACCTGTGGGGATGGTGCTTTACCCCGGTAACCGACCACGCTCCTGTCTGACTGGCTGAGAGTGAGGAGATGCTGGGGTTGCCATCGGTTTCTCTGCCTCCAGGCTAACAAATTCTGTTGTTCAGAGGTTAGGGTGCAAGTACGGGAATATACGGGGTTCCCTGTTGCAGAGGGACATGTGCGTGTGTGTGTGTGTGTGTGTGTGGGGGGGGGGGGGGGGTGGTTGTGTCTCTTTCCATCCCAGAATTGGAGCCCATCAGGGGAGAATAAAGGAAGTTCCCATGGATGCAGGAGTTGTGTGTGTAGCCTGATTGCTTAGTTCTGAAGGGGAAAGTTTGTGTTCTGCGTTTGTGAAAGACTGCAGCCTTGTTGTTGTCTGATTGGCCGATGAGCTGCCGCAGTCAGAACAAGCTGTTTGTTTGACCGTTTGGAGGTTCCTGGAATCCATTTGCTTCAAATTATATGTTTCTCGCCCAGCAATAAGCCAAAGAGCCAAAGGGCCCAGCTTAATAGCTAAGTGTTTGTGTGTGTGAAAGAGAGAGAGAGTGTGTATGTGTGTGCGTGACAGAGAGAGGGCGTGTGAGAGAGAGAGAGAAAAATAGAGTATGTGTATGCGAGTGTGAGAGAGAGTGCATGTGTTTGTGTGTGTGTGAAACACAAATAAGTGAAAGATTGTGTGTGTGTGTGTGTGTGTGTGAGACAGAGATAAAGAGAGATAGCGTGTGTGTGAGTGAGTGAGTGAGAGAGAGAGAAAGACAGAGAGAGACTGTGTGTGTGTATATATGTGTGTGTCTGTTCCTCTATTTCAACATTGGTTTCAGAATGAAAGCTTGGTGCATTCACTGTGGGAACTGGAACCCCTGTTTTATGGTCCTCTTAATGTACAGGTATTTCACACCTTCTAGCTGCTCATCTGCTGGCTGGATATAGAGCTTTCTGGCAACCCGGGTAGACCTATAAAATTACAAGGATCCACAAGTGTGTTGTACGAAAGTTTTTTTGTATCAGAAAACTTTATTCTCACCACCAAGTGTGGCTCCTGAGTGAATGGCAGACGTCAGGGAGGGCTTAGAAACACAGGTAGAACGTACCAGATTACCTGGGGACACCGGAATGTACCAGATTACCTGGGGACACTAGAACGTACCGGATTACCTGGGGACACCGGAATGTACCGGATTACCTGGGGACACTAGAATGTACCGGATTACCTGGGGACACCCGAATGTACCAGATTACCTGGGGACACTGGAGCATACCAGATTACCTGGGGACACTGGAGCGTACCAGATTACCTGGGGACACCGGAATGTACCGGATTACCTGGGGACACCAGAATGTACCAGATTACCTGAGGACACCGGACGCACGCTGTGATCAAGGCAGCACCGGCATCTGGAGTGTAATGTTTCAGTTACGAAGGCAGCCAATCCATCGACCTCAGCGCGGTTTAGTCATCGCCAGACAGCGGCTGAGTTGCGAATGTCGGCTGTGGACGCAGATAAAGAAGAACACTGTCTAGCACCGGCTGGCCGGAAACAGGTCAAAATAGAATCAACAATTGTGATATTAACTGGATCATATAAGGGCAGCACAGAACCCAATGTTACTGCAAGGCGTCTCTTGGGAGAGTGCTAGGAGAGAATTCTAGCGGCAATAATTATTTTTATTTATTTATTTATTTATTTATTTATTTATTTATTTATTTATTTTTTGGAAGTGCTCCATGTGTAGTTTGTTGATTGTTGAACTCACCCGACAGTGATTGCGATGGGGAGGGGGAAACTCTTGCACTTGTAATTGCATGTAATTGTCATTCAAACTTGAGAACAAAAACCTCGATGAAATCCATTGCCGAATGACAGATGTTCTGAAGGATTTTATATAACTGTTCAATGACAGATATTCTGAAGGATTCTGCATCGCAGTATGAAAGTGATCGTGAAGGCAGAGTGCACCTTGGGAATAATGCACAACTGTAACAATATATTTATCTTTTTGTGGTTCTCGTAGCACAATTTAGTGGCACAAATTGTATCTGACACTCCTGAACACCAAAAATAGCCCCTCTTTGGGGATTTGAGGGAGGTAAAATTACTAGTGTCCTGTCTTTAAGGTTCTCATGCATTTGAAATAAATTCTCATGGCAGGGTTGCCAGATAGCAGAGAAATTGAATGGTGATGGGTGAGTGGAAGGGGAAGTAGAGGTTAGCAAGCTAGCACTCAATTATCAGTCATCTGTCCCCTTTGCCAAATTCATTTCCTGCTCAGTGCATTGAGCAACCAAAACACTCCATAAAGAACAAACTGTCATGAAAATTGTTTTGGAATAGCTGTCTCTTTATTTCGTGCTGCCAGAATTGAAGTTGACAAGATACATCAATCCTTCTTAATGCGTATTAGGCATCCAATCTGCAGCTGTGGCCAGACATTGTACAGTGAAGCTGGACATTGAGGATGAAAACACAGCATCTGGCAATCATGTGTTGTATCTGTCATTTTGTTTGATTTGGAACAATTTACCCACACATAGTCTTTTCAGAGTTGATTTTACACAGGGCATTGCTGTGTGGAGTGTTGCTGCTCGTCATGCCAAACGTGAATGTAAATTTTGGAAATTCTTGCAGTCCTGATGCTTGGTCTTGGCTGCCGCCATCGCCTATGCAGGGGTGCACCATGGAACTTTGGGCCTTGTGCATATGTAGTCTCTGTGGTCCCCCATCCCAAAGCAAACATTTTAGAGGACCTTTTATCTCCATCCCTTGGGGCCCTGTTGCCAGGCAGTCAGACATAGTAAATATACTATATTTACTACATCTTATAATTTAAAATCAGTCAAACTTGTAGGCTGAAATGAATGTCATTTTGCCATTGCACTACAACCTATAATTGAGAGGTGACTGTCCTCATATACCGCCTTCATCTGTTGTGTCAATTCTTGTCAGAAACGGACTTGCCGGGCCACTGGTGCATCTCCCTGAGGGGACAGTGGTAGCCTCCAGGCTCCATGGTCCGCATTCATTCTCCTGCACCGCAGCATCAACTCTGCAAAATGGCCGAACGAGTGAAAATGAGGACTCGGCTGAGGGAACTCAGAACCGTGTCAACATCTAACGAGCTGAAATCTGCTGCTTGGCAACTGAAATGATCACAAATCAAGGGCCAAGCATTTAACAATCATTTTCAATGGGAGAGTATGCCGCACTTGCCCCCAGCTAAAACATTCTTCCTCTATGAAAGGGAAATAAGGGCACAGGCTAGAGTGCGACACGCTGACCTTTCTTTGCGCAGAATGATTAATTACTTTCCGGGCAACTTGAGGCTACGCTTATTGTGCTATGTATCTATGAGGTTCTTTTCAAATTTACCTTTGAACATTTCCTGAGGAAAGAACAAAGCAGTAAAGTTTTAATAATGGAGAAGCATTTTCTTTTGACTGATGAGTCATAGCATAATCGTGTATATGCTCTGCGCCCTTTTATTATATTCAAAATGAAACTGTAACTGTGCAGTGATAATGTGGATCCCATATTATTAGCCTTGCATGCATATAGTTCATCATGGTTTGGCTCCTGGACGGCATGGTGGAGCACTGGGTATCACTGTCACAGCTACCTTCACTGGTTACTGCCAATGAAAGAAAATACCAAACTGCAGATTTGATGTCTCCAAATCAAAATTCAAAAACCAAAAAGACAACAGACGATTCCAGAAAATCAAGGGATGAGAATGTAAAAATGCCAGATGAGCTGTAAGACAAAAAACATCAGACTCTGCACACACCAATCAGCAAGAGACACCAGGCCCAGAAGCAAGTCAGACAAGAACTGTCTAACCTTGACAGGGCTAAGCACTATGATATTATTATCAAAAGATTCATGGTTTTGGCCTCTTTATAAAGAGACCAAACATTATTATGTTAGGAGGTAATGCAGCTCAGCAATTGAAAAAAATCATTGGAAGTTCACTTCTGCTTCTAACAACAGAGGTGATATTTGTAGACAAATAATTGTTAAATTCATCCAGTTATAATCTTCAGGAAAAATATTTTCTGTGTAACGAAACCAAATCCCACCGCGTTTGTTTTTGTTTAAAACAGGAACGGTTTCTAAAAATGTATATTTGAACTGTCAGGCCTCAACAACCGTTACCTATGGACACATTAAGATTTTCAATCAGCGATTTCAATTATACGTCTCAGATTGCATTCAAGCTTAAAATCAAAGGGAACATGTTCTGTAGCCATGCTGTATTTCTATAAAACTTTCAAAGGAGAAGAGAAAACTCCAGGGCTCCTTTTTATGCCTGTTAAAGGGGGGGGGGGGGGGACAGACCCCTCAGCATGACTTTAATTGCCCCAAGGATGTGTCCTTTGATGTTTGTGGAGGGGGGGAAGAAGACAGAGAGAGAGAACAGACAGCACACTCAGTGGGTTTACATGATGTTTGAAAAAGTTGATTTATTGTATTAGTCCGGCTAAAACTAGACTTCTAATTAAAATTATGTAAACATCGTAGTCTGACTGAAATCGTACAAAGTCGAATTTTTCAAAGTCAGACTAACATACCTAGATAATGTGGTTGGGGGTCGATTTACTACGGCATGTATATGCTTCAATCGGCCTGAAATTGGCCTAAGCATTCTGCGCATGTTCCGCAATTTACATAGCAACTACTGTGGCCAAGCGGAATCGATAACGTTTCAGAAAATATATAACTTTAAAAGATTTAATTCAATCTTCTACTGGGACTTTTGCCGTTTATTGAGGGTGTGACTGAAAATTTTGGTGCCACCGATCGAATGTTTTTTCACATTTAACATTCGATTGAGTGAGTAGGCTACCATTCAAAGTACATTTTTATGGGTTGGTGCTGTCCAATTGTACTTCACATTAACCTTGTACGGGGATCAATAAAGGCTAACAGCACAGTACCACTTAATTATTGTCACTTCTATCACCGCTGTAATGAACTAAAAAAAAGGCGACAAACGACCTTTTCTGTGAGAAATGCATTGTCGAGCTCACGCGCATTATACACAGCTGGCGACATTCTAAAGCTCCATTTTGCCCTCCCTAGTATCATGGCGAAAAAAAACACATTTCTGGACAGACAAGGAGACCAACTTCATGCTATCGCAACTAAAGGAGTTAAATATCCTAAAATACATGGATGGAAGAAAATGCGGAATGACGAACTATTCAAAAAAGTTGCGACAAAATTGGAGGAAGCGGGATTTATAAGAAGCCTTAGTCAGACACACCTCGGTCAATAATTTGATTATTTCCGAGTCATGTATATTGGGACAACGACAATAATCCAATTAAATCTCATCTTTGGCTAAATCAAGCTATTGATATAGCTCAATTTCAACTGTGCATGTAAATATACTGAGTGAGCAAGTTTTCCGGATCAAATTATATTGCCTGTCTCTCAAAGTTTATATATATTTTTTAGATTATCTTCTATATCCAACAATGTAAATACTTGGGTAAAAAAAAAAAAAAACCTGCAAGTAATTCTGGATAAGAGCATTGATTAAATGTAATGTAAATACTACTAATAACAGCTGGATTTGAGGTCATGTTGTGCAGGCAGAAGGTATACTGGAGCCCTGAGAAGTTTGACGGGAGAAAAAATGACAGCTCTTCTTTGGCCGGGACTTGTCTAATGACATGGACGTGTGAAAGGACAGCTGCTGATAAAAACCCAAAGGCTAATCTCATGGCTCGTTGATAATGAAAATCTCCACCCACAGTATTTGCGGGGCCTGAAAGTATTGAAAGCAGATGTCAAACCGACTGGCATCTGCGTCGATGTCGTTAGGCAGTGAGGCATTCTGCAACTTCTGAGCACATTTCACACCGTTCTCTGTGAGTTACCTGAGTTTCCCTGTCGGCCTTTACAATACGACTGAATGCAGGTATTGGGTTCCTAATTGAGATGCGTTACAAATCGAGCAAATGGACTCCGCTCTCATTTCAGCCCTGTGGGTTAAAAACAGAGTGCATGAGATTGGCAAGATTCGGTAACTGCATTCGTTTAAAGATCCACACTCTCGTTGTTTTTGTTTTTTTAGTTAAGATAAGGCTGCAGATTTGTACGGTTCGGAATACTGCCTCCATCGGTGAACTGGCGTTGTATGCTGATGGAAATCATTTATTTATACCCTAAGACTAAACCATCTACACTGGGGGGGGGGGCGTACAGGTTAATCAAAGAGAAATTGGCTTTTCTGCTTCACGTTTGGGGGGGGGGGGGGGGGGGCTGCTGAAAACGGCTGATCTCATTACGATCGCAGTTTAAGGCTCTGAAGCGGCAGGCTCTGAAGCGGCAGGCTCCACCTGGCCGCGTCGGCGTCTGCATCTGGGTCAGGTGCTTTTTCTTTTGCCACGTCCGTTTCTGCTTAACTTTCCAGCTGCAGCGAAATGCCGCCAGAGCCGCCATCAGTCAGCAGCAAGGCTCCGTATTCCGTCTCCGTCGCACGGACAGCTAAAATACACGTCGTTATCCCATTTCTAATGGGGGGGAGGGGGGGTCAGCCCTGCACTGACGGCATCCCTGTGATGCACTTTTAGTTTGTTTCCTGCAAATAACAGGGTTGCTCGCCGTGACACGTAATTTGGGGATGAAAAATGCCACTTTTTTCATTATTCTGCCAGTCTGGCTGCAGTGCAGGACTCTCTACTGCGTCCTTAAATTCGCAAATCGCCACAAAACATGATTTCTGATTACCGACTACGCTCAAATGCTAACGGTGAGACTTATTACAGGTGTGCAGAAATATACAGCGGCAAAACATATTCAGAAACTCTCTGATGAAATGTGTGGAGTGAGCTATTTTTCTCTGAGCAGGTAAACTGCTTATTTCCCCCTAGATGCTTTGTTGGTTATCAGGAGAACACAAATTCAGGCAAATTTAGTTTTTGTTTAAATAACACTCAAAACATTACTGCATTACAAACCAGGACAGGGAAATGCTGCACACACAGCATGATTGCTTAGTGCTAAACAAAATTACTCTCAGAAATCTTACATCAACCTTTACCAGTGAGAAAAAAGAATGTGTTTTTTGGAGTGCAGTCGTCATTTATAATGCAAAAATGAATATTTAAAACATTAATTTCAACATTATATTGCTAGGTAATTACAACATTCCACAAGGAATTTAAATTTGCACTTCTAATGAGTTCCAATCTTGGCTTGGCAAACTGAACAGGACGAGGTGTGCTGTCGAGCTTCGGTGTGCTGTCCAGCTTCGGTGTGCTATCGAGCTTCGGTGTGCTGTCCAGCTTCGGTGTGCTATCGAGCTTCGGTGTGCTGTCCAGCTTCGGTGTGCTGTCCAGCTTTGGTGTGCTATCGAGCTTCGGTGTGCTGTCCAGCTTTGGTGTGCTATCGAGCTTCGGTGTGCTGTCCAGCTTTGGTGTGCTGTCCAGCTTTGGTGTGCTATCGAGCTTCGGTGTGCTGTCCAGCTTTGGTGTGCTATCGAGCTTCGGTGTGCTGTCCAGCTTCGGTGTGCTGTCCAGCTTTGGTGTGCTATCGAGCTTCGGTGTGCTGTCGAGCTTCGGTGTGCTATCGAGCTTCGGTGTGCTGTCCAGCTTTGGTGTGCTATCGAGCTTCGGTGTGCTGTCCAGCTTTTGAGTACTGTCGAGCTTTGGTGTGCTGTCGAAAGGCCATTTCTGGCCTTCCTTTCCCATCAGTCACTCTCAAAAAGAATGTGGTGACAACGCTTATTATGAAAACAGATGAAATGCAGCAAGGTATGGGGCACGTGCGATTTTACCCGAGCATGGGAAGGCTTCATTTCAAGGAAGATCACCCGAAATCCCCGGGAACAGGGGAGGAAACTGGAATAATCCCTCAATCTTCTTTAATACATGCAGTGTCATAACCACAATAAGCCAAACGTGAGAAAATGACCATTAAAATTAATGTTTTTTTTTTCTTCTGCATTTTGTTTGCATTCTGTTTTTCCATGTTGGCTAGAGACTAAAGCTGGCTTATCATGGTGATTTTTAGCATGATTTGGTTTGAAGAGACCCACAACATTTCAGACAGCCTCTATCTGCTTAAAATCAATACCAATTGTTAAGTTCACAGTATATGACCATAATTCAATACTGTGAGTGTACGCAAACAAGAAAGGAAAAATACAACACAGTACATTAGAAAACAGTCCACTTCTAATGCAGTACAACACATTTTCTATTCAAAACGATACAATCATAATGCAATGCAATATAATTATTACCCAGTACAGTATAATTACATATATTTGCCTTCTGTTGCAATTAGTAAATGTTTATTCAGTACTTCAGTTTGTTTTATTGCATATTATTTTATGTTAAGCTACCATTATTCTATCGTCCACTTTCCTTATATATTCGAATTAGCTAAAATTGACCTCGTGGGATTGGTTAAAAATGACATTGGCGAGGGATTTATTAAAAATGATATTGGAGATCCATCAGAAACCGCGTATGTTACGTCAGATGCATTTTTCCTGCACAGTGTGGCCACGCGCACATATCGGCAAGATAAAATTAATGTCCTCGCCTTGCATCAGGTGCCTCATTACGTCCTACAGAAAAGAATGTGCTCTCTGCCTTCACGGCACTAAATCATGTCTCCTGCAAGGTTTCCACGGCGAACACACGCGTGCATTTCATCATTCCCACAACTTAATAATAGATTTCCGAAGTTGCTGCACACTTTCTGTTCGCCGAAAACTAGTAGCACGAGTACCGCTGGATTATGGATCGTGAGGAATTTTGGTTAATCTATTCTGTCTCGACATGCTGGGATGTTGGAATTAATTAGGATAGACTTGCTGGAGACGTTAATTGATCAGAAAGGGGGGGGGGGAGGGGGGGTGGTTCATGTGAAATATCCCTTTAAGATCACAAATATATGATTTGGAATGTCCTTGACAAAAGATTCTAATGCTGATGTAATAATCACTACTGGTAATTGAAAGCAGTGGAGCTCTAGAAGGCTACCAACAATTTTGAAAAAAATCCTTCCAAAAAAAACTATATTCTTCAATGCGTTAATTAATAACAGCAAACCTCAAAATGCATGGGTAATGCTGATATGCAGTATTAACACCTACATTATTAATAGCTGCATTATAAATCATAACATACATTGTTAATGGCCAGCTAACAAAATGAAAAAAAACCTTGACTTGTTTCTCTGTTAAAATAGCATGCTATTTGTCAAGTTGGAATCATCTCTGTCTGTGCCTGTGTCTTGACACAATAAGTGCTGGTGCTCAGCATTTTTTGACCTTCCGTTCTCTACACAGCTATGCCGCTTACCAGTTACCAAGGTGTTCCTCTCTGATATTTCTCATTTCACACTGGGTAAAACCATAAGCAGTCTGACAAATTGTAACCCTAATACCACAAAACGGGCTGCGTGTGGCAGTTTACCATCGTAAGGCCCTGTGCAGCACTGATGGGGGGGTGAGGTCTACACAACTGGCCAGCCAGACGCTGTTCTGGATCACATTTTAAATCAACACCCACTAACACCGCACAATTCCAAGAACTCCAATTACACTCCAGTGCAGCAGCTCAGTCGAGCAATCCGGAGGAGCGCCAGCGGGACTGCGAGGGATCTAAAAACATAAGAGACATAGCGTGTGGCTTCCATTAAGGCCTTGGAAAACGAAGAAAAATGAACTTCCGTACTTCCCTGACAAGTCTGACAAAGGAAATGCCAAAACTTTCAGAGCAAAAAAACAACTTTAAAGAACGGAAACTTTCATCAGGAAACCTGTCAATATCCGCAAGATTCCTTCAGCAGAACGCTAAGTGCAGCCAACAACATCAGCCTAGACCCACAACATTCCAGCTCTGATGCAGTCCCTGGAGGGACGACATAATGTTCAATGAATGTAAGGAATTCCTGCAAGCTAAATATATATGCCCATTATTCCCAAAAATGTATGACCAATAAAGTGAAACAAGACATTAAAACCTTTACAAAAGGCTTACCTCCTCAAAATATAGTTATGGTATACGCTGTAGCCAGGAGGTTTTACATATTTCAGTTCAAGACCCATTTGAGCCCTGAGAACAGGAAACATGATCGTTTGTGTACATTATTGCTGCTCAGTACTGGGTGGCAGGAATCGGGTGCTAAGTGTCGGCAAAAGGGGAAAAGCTAACTTTAACTGTGTGGAGAGTGCTCCTGATTACGAACAGTACTGGACAGAAGACAAGCATCCATTAACCTTGAATCAGGTGATAACACACAGGAGAATACTGACGGTGCATTCTCACAATATGGGTTTACTTCTGTTACGGCCCTGTGTAGTATAATGGCTAAGGTGTTGGTCTTGTAACCTAAAGATCGCAGGTTCGATTCCCTGGTAGGACACTGGCGTTGTACCCTTGAGCCCGGAACCTAACCTGCATTGCTCCAGTATACATCCAGCTGTATAACTGAATACAATGTAAGTCGCTCTGGATAAGAGCGTCTGCTAAATGCCTGTAATGGCCCTCCCTTTGTTGTCTTGCTTCTCCCAATAGGTGTGGACCAGCAGTGAGACGGAGCAAAGTGGATAATTGGTGGCACCTGTAATGTAGACTATTAAAGGGGTTCAGCATCAGTTCTCTCTCTCTCTCCTTCTCCCTTTAACTTTTTTGCACGTCAGGCCTTTTTGCTTTAGGCTTGGTGTGGAACAATGAGAGAAAATTTCTATCCAAGATGAATTCAAGCAAGTCAATAAAGGGCACGTGACCGAACCCTCGTTATCTGATATTCTCGCCTTTCCCATCAACGAGCTAACGCGTGAAGCCGTACATGGCGATCTGAATCGCCAGTGCCCTTTCCTCATTCACAAAAGGCCGTAGAGGGGTTTCCAGAGCAACGGTCACTGGAGATCTGTTGCCTAACTGTTAGGCCCTAACACATCCCAAAGCCTTCGGCACTCGATATATGGCCCAATAGGTCAGCAGCGTGTCAGACACTGGCTTGGGTCGATTACAGATTTGAAATATGTTAACCCTTTAGAGGCTGAAAATTCTGTTTACTGTTTCATGCGATCTGAGGCATACAGTAAAATATGAAAGGCTCCAATTTAACAAAATATGACATGCAATATTACAAATAGGAATATTGTCCTCAATATTGTGGAAAATTTATTTTTTTTCCCCCGTCTTTTTGCAGGAATGATTATTATATTAAATAATTATTTGTCCAAGGTCTGACTTAGTACTGCAGTTTAAATTGGATAACTTCGACATGATGAGGCAGCCTATTATAAAGCAATCTCTCATTTTGGTGATGGAGGTTCTGATTGCTGTGGCCAGTTACTGCACTCTGAGACCAGGGGGCTGTCCCGTGCAAACGCACTGCAGTGCCTTTACAATGGAGACAGGAGGTGAGAGTGCCTCTCCTGGTCTCTCACTGGCACAAAAAGCAGTACCATGGTTGACCTAACGCATGGAAGTCTGGCGTTGAATATGGATGGCTTAGCTTAAGAAAGCTACTGATGCAGCAGATCCACGCTCTTCCAAATTATAGACAATATGAATCCTTTATCTCACAAATCTTTATGAATCTGGATAAACATATTTTCTGGAAAGCCGTGTGATCCCTTACGAGTCTCCCCGAACCATTGCACATTTGTCCTGATATATACAAGGAAAAACCCCAAGTCATCAAATAAAGACACAATCATGACAAAAACAGAACCTCAATGATCCTGCATGCGCTCCATAAGCATATCATACTGGGTTAACCTTCGTAGCCGAGACCTCAAATTTTTCCCAGTGACATCGACTTTCCAACACACACACACAGGGTGTTGCAGCAAAAGAGCTTGTGTGCTCAGTCAACCCAGCCTGTATATATTAGGGTTAATAAAATAAAATAAATAAGATCTTCAGATGTGAGCAGCCTCATGACGCCCTCAGTACGCTCCGGCTCGGGCCTTTGTGCCTCAGCTCCAGATGACTTTTCCACCAGGATCAGCAGACATTTCCTGCTCTCTGATTCGCTGTTTGATAAAGACGCCTGGGGTAGCTCCGGATAATCTGAGCCGAAATTAGAGCGAACGTCTCGGCTGAGGCACCCACACCAGGGCCGGCCCGACCCAACAAACAAAGTAAACATTTGTTTAGGGCCCCGCGATTGGTTTGGGGCCCCCTCCCTCCAAGATACATATAAATATATATTTTTAATAAATAGTTGTGTTCCCTAAGACAATGGCTTTTTCATTAATCTAAATATATTTCTATTGGTGCCAAATCTTGCTGGCTGGGGCTTGGGGGGTGGTTTTTGACAAAAACAGAGGGCCCCATATAGACTTTTTGTTTAGGGCCCCCAAAAACCTTGGGCCAGCCCTGACCCACACACTGTGAGCTTCGCTAAAGGGGGGGGGGGGGGGGGTACTCACATTAAGTAAATACTTTTAGCCCAATGTTGTGATTTGTATTCTACTTCATAACATTATACCTGTATGAAAAAGAAGAAGAAGAAGAAAAAGAAACCCTGGGATGTACAATTGCATGCGACCTCCACAGTTTTGTCAAAGGGATTTCAACTCCTATTTTTCCTGGATAATGCCACTTCCTGTTTGGATTATCAATGTGATATTGGAAACTGTCCACTTTGCCGTGGTCAAAATATTTTCCCGCTTTCTTGAATTATAAAAATTGAATTACTTTTCTTCTGTTCAGTATTTCAGCCATTATAATTCATATATGCACAATGGACATTAACATAACTCCTACAGAATTAGATCTCTTATTCTTTGGGGATATTCTTTTATTATTTTATTTATATATACAGTATATATATCAAATATTATGGGAAATAATTTGCTTTGCAGCAGCATAAGAAAATAAAGAAGAAACTTTTGACTAACCCCCCCCCCCCCCCCCCCCCCAGGTAAATTCAGACCGAACTGTCAAAATCTAAATTTACATAACAATGCTACTCATTGGAAGCTTTATTTATTTATTTTTACTAGTTTAGTGTTTTACTAGATTAATGGACAGTAGGACCATTTATCACTGTCAAGATAAGTATTCATTGAGAGATTACCAGCAACATGTAGTTATTTAACAGACAACCCAGCTAGGATCTATCAAAGCATTGACCTGAATATGTTGTGAGAATTTTTCTTTTTCATATTTTTTTCCCCTTAACTAAAAAAAATAAATATGAATTTTAAAAAATATAATGCATGTCACAGAAATGTCACAAAAAGCTTTGTTTATGTATTTTTAGATCATTACTTCATGTTAAAAACTGCATTAATTCCAATTCATATTGGAAGAGAACAGAAAGTCTGTAAATGTAATGTATAAATAATCATATAACTAATACGTTAGTTAATGTATTTGCTAACTTCTGGCTAATGAAAAGTAAATTTAATGCTTAATTAATGTATTTTTTGTATCATTAATTCACGTTACCAACCACATTAGTCAACAGTCGAAGCAGTCAAGTCCTCAAGACATCTGAACTGTCCTCATATTCTATGCTCACATTCAATATCCGCAGATGTGGCACGGCCTTGTGAGGAGAAAGGATAAAAATGGCTCCCGCATTCAGTCAAGCTCTTAGCAAAGCAGGCATTCATGTCTGATCTTGGCAGGCAACACTTTGACCCTCTGAGCAGTCCCCCAACATCTTGAGATCAAATTAAAGCTCATCTGCGGGGTCAGATCTCCAAGGGTGAGGGGAGATTGGGGGGGAATAAGCCCCCCAGACCATTACACTGAAGGGTCGATTTGCATCGAGCCACATTAATTAAGGCTCCGTGCGCTTAATTTTAGCCTCGCCTCCAATTTGGAAGATATTAGCAGAGATCCCTGTGATTAAATCCTTTATTCCTCTCCTTTTGAATTTTTTATCCACTCCACTTTCACCGACCCTGATTAAGACGCACTGATGCCAGGCACCGGGGGGGGGGGGGGGGGCAAAACCACGGCTTGCAAAGCTGAAGTCTTTTCTGACTCCAATTATATTCAGACCTTCAGAGGAACTAAATTTGACATCCCCCCCCCAAAGATTTTCACTGCAGTTGCCGAGGTACAGGATATGTGTTTGGGGCACGGCTTCGAGTGTGAAACATTGCCACCCGGTTGCTCTTTCGCATAATTGTGTAACATTGGGAAATCAGAGATGGATAGCAAAGAGCTATGAGTTGCATGGACTGGGCAGAATTCACTCATTTATCAGTTGCCTTCAGTGAAGAAGGAACTTTAATGCAGGTGTCAATTTACCAAAAAAAAACAAAACCAAAACAAAAAAAAAGGCAAAATGTATAAACGAGTATGGGTAATGGATGGACCCTGACTAGGATCATCAGGTATAGGTAATGGATGGATGATAAGGAATAACCATGACTGGTACATAACTTTATTTTGGTGGTATATCACCAAAAAGTGTGACGGTGACTTTAAAAAGTGTTCCTTTCTACACTACCTTAACTATTGCTTTCTATAGAGCTTCTCATTTGATTGCCCTATTTTTGAGTTATTCTCTGTACAGCACACAGTCAATCGATCTGCTCAGGTGCAATGAATTCACAGCATGCCCTGTTTGAAGCTTGTATGGAAAATATGACACTCTTTCAACTGCACAGACATCAGACCATTGTGTTTCTGTTGATATTTTAAAAATCAATGGTTTCTATGGAGTATGGTTTCATTGTCCGTTGTTGCCCATATTTTAGGCTACTGTATTCTTTTATTGTTCCCTGTCTGCACAAATGGCACGGTTAGCTGGCATTAAGGAAGTGCTTCTCCTTTGTGCTTAAATCAATTCAATTTGCTGATATTTCAAAAAAAGAAAAAAAAAAGAAAAAAGGAGAGTCAATTAACTCTTGAAACCGAAGTGGCTAAGCTCGCAAGAGAACGTTCCGACTTTTTCTGGCAGTTCAGGTACCCCGCTGCTTCTGAAAATTTGCACCGAGCTAACACCCTGGCAAGGCGCCACGGCACCCTGGAGCTGGTGCCCGCCGCGGGCGGAACTTACTGAGGGCTCGGCAGGGACCGGGCGGCACTTCAGTGGGAGATGGTAGACCTGGAGGGGGGGCCGAGAACCCTTCACCCTTTGAGCCGAGAAGAAATACAATAATACATTTCTTTTTTTTTCTTTCTTTCGTTTAAAAAAAAAAAAAAAAAAATAGAATTCTTGGGGCTTTTTTTGAGCTTTATTGGAACGGACAGTGTAGAGGGACAGGAAGAACTTTGAGTGAGAGAGAGAGGGAGAGACATGTGACCGAGGTCATGTGGCCGGATTCAAACCGCCAATGACGTAGTTCTACAGGCTACGCCAGGAGACACCCCACAATATTGCATTTCCAATAAACTTTTATTTGTACAATAAGAAATGTATTAATTTATTAACTCATTTCTAGTAAAATGGTTGTCATTTACCCCCACCCCCCAGGCCAGTACTACACATTGACAGTATTTGAGGACATCCCCCCCCCCACCCACCTTTCTGTTAAGTGCTTGGAGTTGGTCTGACCTTTACAATATGGTGAAGTGAGTGGCTGAGATGAACAGGTTAATTTGCTTTTTCAGATGTTATTACCCTCTTCTGCACCAGAGAGGGATGTGTGTGCAAGGCATAACCACGTGATTAAAAAAAAAAAAAAAGATTTTATGGCAAGCTATATAATAAATTAATACAGGAATTGCCTACATATGGCAGACTTTCTGGGTCAAAAACCGGGACTGAAAATTTACTGTATTTTCTCAGATATAAGCAGTCATGCCTCTCTGAATAGTTTGCAAGCAATCTTCCGAATGGTCATTCTTAGCATTAAAATTATTTTGGAAAAATACAGATTTTTGGACATTTAAAATAGTTTTCCTAAAGTGGAATTTGTCAACAAGCATACGTATTTTATTTGCTACTTGAATTAGTCAAATAAGCTGCAATTTAACATATTTTTTTGAGGATTCACTACTTTTGCAAGTCACAGGCAAAACAGGAAGTAGGTTGCCACTCATCCTATTGTCCATTTCATTTTTTCAATACGCATATTACTGACAGAAACATTTTGCTAAGGTGCAGTGGATTTGGTAATTAAGTAAAAGGAAATTAGGCAACCTTGCATGAAAACAGTACTGGCTAAATAAAGGAATAAAGCGTGTTTGATTCCTCATATTTTGGGATTTGTTTTTTCAAGAATGTATTCTACAGATTTTATATTGGGATTAGATGATTATATGTTTTCCTGGGACACGTTTGCATGTTTGGGACATTAGTGCAATAAGACAAACTTTATCCAGTATCGCAGAGCTGTGATGCATTTTACCAACATAAAACCAACTGATTTTCTCATAATTCATATTGATACAGTTTTTCACCCACCGGTGATCTGAAGACTTTCGTGTTCTTTTTTTATGGCTTGTAATGAACGTTGTCTGTAATACGGTTCTAGGTTAAGTTGGTTCACTTAAATTTAGCTCTGCGGTGACATTGCATTTGTTGCTAGCCAAGTCTAGCGCTCTTACTCACATAACTCAAGTGTTCTTATATTCTCTTGCATTGTCCCTGTTCAGGTTCCTTGATAAGAGCTCGGACAGTATACAGTAATGCACAATGGTGGCTATATACCTGCTAACATGGAGAGTAAGGGGGGGGGGGGGGGGGGGGGGGGGGGTGCAGTTACTTTTTTTTGGGGGGGGGGGATGTGATTGGATGGACATCCTAGGACAGGCCAACAATCGCCTACGCTACGTGATAGTAAGCTCCCTTATCCTTGTGACCACAGTCAGTATGTTTACATGCACAGTTGAAATCAAGCTGTATTAATAGCTCGATTTGGCCAAAGATGAAATTTAATTGGATTATTGTCGTTGTCCCAATATACTTGACTCGGAAAGAATCAAATTATTGACCGAGGTGTGTCTGACTAAGGCTTCTTATAAGTCCTGCTTCCTCCAATTTTGTTGCAACTTTTTTGAATAGTTCGTCATTCCGCGTTTTTCTTCCATCCATGTATTTTAGGATATTTAACTCCTTTAGTTGCGATAGCATGAAGTTGGTCTCCTCGTCCATCCAGAAATGTGTTAATTTTCACCATGATACTAAGGAGGGCAAAACGGAGCTTTAGAATGTCGCCAGCTGTGTATAATGCGCGTGAGCTCGACAATGCATTTCTCACAGAAAAGGTCGTTTGTCGCCTTTTTTTTAGTTCATTACTTTGGTGATAGAAGTGACAATAATTAAGTGGTACTGTGCTGTTAGCCTTTATTGATCCCCGTACAAGGTTAATGTGAAGTACAATCGGACAGCACCAACCCATAAAAATGTACTTTGAATGGCAGGCTACTTGCTCGATCGAACGGTAAATGTGAAAAAACATTTGATCGGTGGCACCGAAATTTTCAGTCACACCCTCAATAAATGGCAAAAGTCCCAGTAGAAGATTGAATTAAATCTTTTAAAGTTATATATTTTCTGAAACGTTATTGATTCCGCTTGGCAACAGTAGTTGCTATGTAAATTACGGAACAGGCGCAGAACACCTAGTCCAATTTCAGGCCGATTGAAGCGTATACATGCCGTAGTAAATCGACCCCCAACCGCATTATCTAGGTATGTTAGTCCGACTTTGAAAAATTTGAATTAGTACGATTTCAGTCAGACTAAGGTGTTTACATGATTTTTAAAAGTCCAGTTTTAGCCGGACTAAAACAGTAAATCGACTTTTTCAAGCATCATGTAAACCCACTGACTGACTCAGGCCTAGTGTCTCCTCAGCAAAATGCTGTCTCCTACAGCACAGTGTCCCTACTAAGTGCTCCACATTGGCCTGCTGACACCGCTTATAGCAACAGCCTATTTCCTCCTATTTTTTTCATGGCTGCACTTAGGAAACATACATTGCAGCGCTACACAAACAGGTGACAGAAACGTTGGCCAAATGGCATGTCCTCCAAACTATTACATTAGACCAATAAACCAGGACGAAGGGCCATCTAGCAGCCCATGCCGGTAAAACTGAACGGTAAAACGTTCAGTGTTTAATCAGCTGTGACAGAGAGCGTACGGTCCCTGTTGGACTCACACATGCTTAAATATCCAGTCTTAATTCAACACTAACAGTGTTAATTCAACTCCCATTGGGACCAAATTAGTTATATGTAAGAGTTGAATTAACACTGTTACTGTTGAATTAACACTGGCCATTCTACTGTGTATGTACTCTGTTACTGTTGAATTAACACTGGCCATTCTACTGTGTATGTACTCTGTTAGAGTTGAATTAACACTGGCCATTCTACTGTGTATGTACTCTGTTAGAGTTGAATTAACACTGGGAATTTTACTGTGTGTGCAATATTAACCCAAAGATGGACACCACTTTTTTTTGATGCTGCTGTTGCAGGCTGTTGAGAAGAGCACTTCGCCATTATTGCTTCAGTAAACATTATCCAGCACTGTAAACATATTATACAGTTTAAAAATGGGTGTCTCAGATAAAGCCAATTTGCTAAGAAAAGAAAAAAAGAAGAAGATTATGTTGAATATAACCCCAAGTCAGGGTCCCTATGAACAATGACACCCATATCTGTTACGTAACAAACCTGAATGCATTAGACTGGAATAAGCTGTAGTTTGTATTAAAATCATACAAAAAATATAAAGACGGTTTAACCACTTTGCCATTCAGTTACCAATGCATGTTAGCTATGAGTGCTTCATTGGGAATGACAAGTGTGCTGAATCCAATATATGTGATTGAAATGGCTCAATCAGGGCCAGGCATATTGATCTGATGGCCAAGTTCACCCAAAGTAATTATAAATAGGCCTTGCAGTGTGTGTGTGTGTGTGTGTGTGTGTGTGTGAGACATATCAGGGGTGTTTAGGTAAAAAAAAAAATGAAGGCAGCTTTTGAAGTCATACAGGGGTCACTATCAAATAAAATCATGAGTCACATCCAAAAATATCAATGCCCTACCAACAGAAATATTATTATTGATCTGCAGTAAGATCATAGTTTTTTTTTTAATGAGGATTTGGAGAAAATTATATGGATAGGGAACACAGAACATGTACATATTTGTAAAAAAACATTTATACATTTTACTGTTATAATGCAAAAAAATAAAAAATGAAAAGTTTGGTAGTATATACTGTATGTTCTTACTTATAACAGACCCTTTATAGTTTAAGAAATGCTGATGCAAGGTATAAAATTAAAAATTAACAGTTTGGTTGCTAGTCAGACTTCCTTGTGACCAGGCAGTTCACTTGTTTCTGTATGCTTTTTTTTTTTTTTAAATCAAACTCAGCCAAAAGTCACACCAGCTTTCCAGTTCTGATGCCATTTTCAGTTTCTTATCAATAATAAGATTTCCATTGAATTTTTTCTATTTTTGCATCACTGATAAGAAGGTGCCATTATGCCTGCTGCTTCCACGTTCTTTTGACAATTCTGGTTGACAGGTGAATAAATCTGAATGCCTTTTTCTTTTTATAGAGACACAGTCACAAATGTGCTTTATAGGAAAATGGGAAAATGTGGAAAATACTGAGGCTGTACCCATAAAAAAACAAACAAAAAAAACAAATAAAAAAACATTTAAACAGGGGCAAGAAAAAACTCCCAGGTGGGAAAAACTCTGAAGAAGAATTTGGCTACAGAGGGGGAGCCCATCCTCCGCTTGCTGACCTGGTATCAGCAGTTTGGTTAAATGGCAATAGGGAAGTAATGCGGAATTAACTGGGGCACATAGAGCTGTGTGCGATACATAATGTGGGAATGCACGATATACCACAGACTTCTGTTAAGATAGTACGTTAAAAACATATCAAGTGTTCAGGAAGTCAAAAATAGCAATCCGATTTGCGGCACATTTAAACGACTGCGTTAAAATGCACTGTGTTTGAGCTTGAAACCCAATCGCTTTCAAAGTCTTAATTATAAATCGAGACGGTTGTTTTTTTTAGCATATCTGGCTGCACCTCAGCTTCCAATTTAATAGCGTGCTTTTCTCTGTCATTAAAATAACACATTGAATAAATGTTCCCACTAATATTGTCATGGGTTATTGAGGTTATAATTGGGCCCCCGAAATCCTCCTAATTAATCTGGGATTCTTCATTCAGGCCTCCCTGTGTCGGTCGTTATGTGAGTGCTGTTATAATTAACCTCTGATATCTTCAGAAGGCACCTGTGGCTGCATCGCGGGAGCCATCGCGGCGCTAATGGTCGTTGAATCGGTGCAAAAGGCAGCGTCTGTCTGGGAGGGGCCACTGCTGCAGCCAACAATCAGAAAACATACGGACATAAATAACTACACTGCGAGTCCTTCATCTCATGATCCTGCATTTAAAAATGTCTAGCGGATTTATAAATAAACCATGCCGTATGACGATGGCTTTCTTGAATATGGGGTTAAACCTAACAGCTTGAATTGTTTGAAAATGCAGAGATAATTCTGCATGTTTTGCGCACTTGTAGACAGGCAATGATGGCACTGAGAGAGGTATCCTATTATAAGGATTTATTTCCTTTTGATGCATGTCGCTATGCAAATCTGCTATGAACTGAGACAGTCAGGGGATGGACAGATACATGCTGGAGATTCCCTCTGTCTGTCTGTGGGGTAAGTGGGTTTGATCCCCTCTGTCTGTAGATCATAGAGGAAAGGCTCTGTAGTGCGATAAGTGGGTTTGATCCCCTCTGTCTGTAGATCATAGAGGAAAGGCTCTGTAGTGGGATAAGTGGTTTTGAATCCCTCTGTCTGTAGACCATAGACAAAAGGGTCTGTGGTGGGATAAGTGGGTTTGATCCCCTCTGTCTGTAGATCATAGAGGAAAGGCTCTGTAGTGCGATAAGTGGGTTTGATCCCCTCTGTCTGTAGATCATAGAGGAAAGGGTCTGTAGTGGGATAAGTGGGTTTGATCCCCTCTGTCTGTAGATCATAGAGGAAAGGCTCTGTAGTGCGATAAGTGGGTTTGATCCCCTCTGTCTGTAGACCATAGATAAAAGGGTCTGTGGTGGGATAAGTGGGTTTGATCCCCTCTGTCTGTGCACCATAGAGGAAAAGGGTCAGTACTGTGATTAGTGGGTATGGTTCCTGTTCATAACAGACTGATGACACAGACTGAAGTGAATGTATTTGGATGTTTCCATTTTATGTTAGTTGGGTTCCCAATGTTTTGTTTGTTTTTTTTTATTCTGTTTTTCTCTTTACTTTTCCTGCAGTTTTTTCGTTTCATCTTTTGAAAATGACTAAGGTGTTACATACTTGAGTCACATCTATTGATTTCATTGTAGTTTGAACGGCTTTCTAGAAATCCCTGTTATGATTTCCAAGACATGTTACCAACCAAAATGTGAGATCATATGGAAGAAGAGTTTTGTTGATTTGATATTAAATGTTTCTTTTAAAATGGCCAGTGATCTGCAGTGATCTTATTATTAAGCATTTCATATAAATTTGCCCTGATCTGGAAATTCTGCTGCGACTCAACTTAACTTTTTATTTTTTCTTTTTTTATCCATTTCCCAGCCTGTGTTACGTGTAGAGCAATGGTGGTAGGAATGGGAAGAAGTGCGTCATAACTTGACGTTCCAAAGGCCAGAATGAAATGGCAGTAAAGGCATAAAGATTTTATTTTTATTTCATTTTTTTATGAATAATTTAATACGCCCTTTGAAGCGTGTATTGTTTTTGGTATTAAGGAAGAGAAAATAGGGTCTGTGTTCTGGTTAAGCTAGTTGCCATGGACACTGGTGCAAGAACAGTTGGACCCATCGGCCCAACCCTGTCCCACCAAATCAGTGCTGTACAGCATGGTCTTCTAATTAACTCACATGAAGCCAGACACCTTTTTCACTGCATAATTAACTTTCGGTGATTTTCAGTGTACTTTTATTTGACTGCCTGCAGTACTTTTCTCCTCTTCTGTGGCTGTACACTAGCACCTGATTCACTCTCCCGTTTCTCACCACTGAGAACAGGTGTCATTGTCGTCCTCCCTGAATAACTGTGTTGTAATCATGGCATAGCTTTCAGTGAGTGCCATGCATTATTAAATCTTAAATATCTGGACGAGGTTCAGTTTATTATCGTGGTGGCAGTTATGGCTTTGGAAACATCTCTCTGTCGAATGTACATTCTGGTCATATTTGAAAGGCTTACTCGTGCAGCCGTACATGGCTTCATATTATTATGAAATATTTCTTTTAAAGTATTAGGCTACCGAGAAAATTGGCAATCATAGCATAAATGTTAGTTTTAAAAACATAATTTACTAATTTAAAGTTTCAGCCAAACATTAGCTGATGGACAGATGGTCTCCCATTTTGCTTTAGAATGTGTGTATGCGTGTGTGTGTTTGTGTGGGTTCTCTGTGTGTTGTGTGTGTGTGTGCACATAATGTATACATGAGAGATACAGAGAAAGACTTAACCTGCACTTGCTGGACCTGAAACTGTGCTGTTTGTTTTATGGATAAATGTAGTGTTTGCACAACATTCACTGTGTGCCTGGCTTATGTCGGTGTCCTCCAGAAAGTTTGTTGTCACACCACAATGCTCTGGCATAATGTCTTTTGGCCCTTAGGGAAAATGAAGTACACAAAATGGAAATAAACTAGACAGCAGGGTCTCCAGACACCTCTTCCAGATAGCCAGCGACTGGGCTGGATCTGCACCAGGTCTGGCCCACAGAGTGTAGAACAGCCCCCTTTCTACCCCCTGCCGAGATGACAAATACCCCCCCCCCCGCCAGGTTGATGAATACCTGACAGGACAATGAAGCAGAGGACAGAATTTACCGTTACCGTGGAGAATTGTGTTGCACAAAATGGAGCCCAGGCTTTCTGAGCTCATGGCAAACTTAATAAGCAAATACACGCATTCATGTGACCCACCCCCTGTGATCAAATATGGAATGAAGCTGTTCTGAGGTACAGGTGTGTGTGAGGTACAGGTGTGTCAGAACCACTCCATGTGCATTTTACCAGGGCAGTGCAGGGTTTCATCTGAGTGTAGTATATGAGAGTACATTATACAGTAAGTTATTGTTATTTTTATTATTGTTGTAACTATGTTTTTGTTGTTGTCTCGTGTTTCGTTTCAATCCCTCCCATGACTCACCAATGAGGCCTACCCCTCTGCTCAGGAAAGACAAATGCATGTCAAACATGGACAACAAATTACATGCATGTTATGGAACTGTGTTTGATCACAAAGCCGTAGAGGAGTCCCCGCTGCAGAGTTATACTGTAAGCGGACACGGCTGGCAAACAGCTTTTAAAAAAATATTCAGTAGTGCTACCCCAGATGAGGTGAGATGCTACCCTAGATGAGGTGACATGCTACTCTAGATGAGGTAAGATGCTACTCTAGATGAGGTGAGATGCTACTCTAGATGAGGTGAGATGCTACCCTAGATGAGGTGAGATGCTACTCTAGATGAGGTGAGATGCTACCCTAGATGAGGTGAGATGCTACCCTAGATGAGGTTAGATGCTACTCTAGATGAGGTGAGATGCTACTCTAGATGAGGTGAGATGCTACCCTAGATGAGGTTAGATGCTACTCTAGATGAGGTGAGATGCTACTCTAGATGAGGTGAGAGGCTACTCTAGATGAGGTGAGATGCTACTCTAGATGAGGTGAGATGCTACCCTAGATGAGGTTAGATGCTACTCTAGATGAGGTGAGATGCTACTCTAGAAGAGGTGAGATGCTACCCTAGATGAGGTGAGATGCTACTCTAGATGAGGTGAGATGCTACTCTAGATGAGGTGAGAGGCTACTCTAGATGAGGTGAGATGCTACTCTAGATGAGGTGAGATGCTACCCTAGATGAGGTTAGATGCTACTCTAGATGAGGTGAGATGCTACTCTAGATGAGGTGAGAGGCTACTCTAGATGAGGTGAGATGCTACCCTAGATGAGGTGAGATGCTACTCTAGATGAGGTGAGATGCTACTCTAGATGAGGTAAGATGCTACTCTAGATGAGGTGAGATGCTACTCTAGATGAGGTGAGATGCTACTCTAGATTAGGTGAGAGGCTACTCTAGATGAGGTGAGATGCTACTCTAGATGAGGTGAGATGCTACCCTAGATGAGGTTAGATGCTACCCTAGATGAGGTGAGATGCTCCTCTAGATGAGGTGAGATGCTGCTCTAGATGAGGTGAGATGCTACCCTAGATGAGGTGAGATGCTACTCTAGATGAGGTGAGATGCTACTCTAGATGAGGTGAGATGCTACCCTAGATGAGGTGAGATGCTACTCTAGATGAGGTGAGATGCTACTCTGGATGAGGTGAGATGCTACTCTAGATGAGGTGAGATGCTACTCTAGATGAGGTGAGATGCAATCGTATTTAAATCCACTTGGCCAGTCCTGTTTTGCCTGTAAGGGTAAGTCTAAGAACAGATGATGATATGGACTCTCGGCCGTCTGCATTTTAAGCGCAAAACGCCGTGGCCTCTTCCCTCCCCTCAGACAGCCCCGCGACTTCCATGGCAGCCGCTGAGCTGTCAGACAAACACTAAACTGCTCTGTGCATTACTGCCATATGTCTCACAAGTGAACTTAATTCATGCGGAGGTTGAGCACACTGAAGCAGACTCAGGCCAAAATATTTTTTTTTGCTTATTTGTTTCCTTCCACTTCATAAAATCTAAAGGTCCTTAAGTCAACATTTGAGTGCAGCCCACCTCCTTGTTTTTGCTTTTATGCTTCAGTGAAACATGACATATTTTGTAAAATCAACATTTATGTAAACATGGCTACAGAAGACCTGAGGGGTGATTAAATGTAGTGCTGGCTGTAGGCATCATTTCAGGAATACTTCAAAGAACACAGTACGTCTGAAATAAAATGTGGAGAAAGTTATGTGACAGGTTTATGAAAATCAAAGAGTTTCAGCTTAGGACATGTGCTGGGGGATATAGCCATTTAGTTTTCACGTGTATTTTAACTGTAAAATAAGTATAAATGTATTTTAATATGGAATGAATTTAATTTAACTTTTCAAAAACCTTTCTAATTGAGTCTCACGGATACCATGCATTTTTGTGAAAAGAGTCTTTAGATAGCATGAGACTGCACACACACATCTTTCTTTGTGTGAGCCTCGAAAAGCGATGTGCGAAGCCGACACTTCCCCGAGCGACTTCCTCTCGCAGCGAGGGAATCAGAAACAGCAGGTACGAGGACGGGCACGGCTCGAACCAATTTACAGTATCAAATCATCTGCTCACAGGACGTGCCTCAGTGCTTTTCGTGTAGTCAGATTGAGCTCTGTTATTGTTTTCCTGCACTTGTTCTGCAACCCGAAGGGGGAGGCTTTCAGTGTGTCAGTTGTGCTGCTTTTTAGTTTGTTTATTTTGAATTTGAGCAGGTTGTTCTGCTGATGCTGTACAGGCTGACAATCTGTGCAAAATGAGGGGGGAAAAAAAGACATACTGTGAGAATAGAAAGCTATTAAACACCTACGTTTGTTTATGAACGTTAAGGACAAATCACTGGTGTTGGAAATGGTAGCCTCTTGCTTAGTCATACAGTAGTGTACAAGCATCTGTCATCCTGCTCTGGAGTGTCTTACCCTGTTGTGTTTTCTGGCTACTTGCATTTTAGTATGCAGGAATCAAACAAGCAGGGACTAGCACAAAAAAAAACAAAAAAAACAAACAAACTGTTCTCTAGTGAAGGAATCCTTCCACGGACAGCTTCACGGGGACTAGTTCGAAATAATGAACGCTCAAACACACAGGGCTCAGATCAAAAGACACTGTTTAATGAACTGGGGAGACTGACGTTTCGACATCCATGACGTCTTCCTCAGAGTCGAAAATCCAAACAAACTGCTCTGCAGAAAGTACTGTAGACTCTGGTAGCTGTGTGCCTGTTTCCCTCAACATCAGCGTGAAGCTTGATCAGGTAAGACCTTTCTCAGGTAACACATGGTCTGTTTTTCATTTATTATTATTTTCCCCCCCCTGACCTACAACAACAGAACGTTTGTTTCCACTGGCTAAGAAGCAAGTAGTTGCTCGAGGCTTCAAGGACTTAATCCAACGTTTCATAAAAGTGTCTGCCAATTTGCATAAAACTTCTTGTCAAGTAAATTAAAGGTCAGACTTTAAAGTACCAGGTGAATAGAATGCTTGAGGTGGAACCCTGCTGCTTGTGCTGGAATAATATTATCATTAAGCCTGATTTACCTGCTATCAACAAGTCTGAATACACCTCTGTTTGCCCTTAGAGGTGAAATGAGGGTGGTTTAAACATTATTCAGTTTTGCAAAGTTATTACTTATAATTTTTTTTATTTTCTCAAATGTTTTGTGTTTTAAGCTTTAGAATGAACGGTAAGAATGAACAATTAAGAAGTAAGAATTTGGTCACCTGGCAGTAATTTCAGTCCCTCTGCTACTGGATGTTTCTGCAGCAGGTAAACCTCAGTACATCCAGAGAATGCACACTGATATTTCCCTCCTGAAAACAAAGGATTTCACAATGGGGTTGCAGAGACATGCAGGAAAAGATAGTGGCGCTCAGTCAGAATTGAATATTGCCACTGTGTCAGCAGTAGATAAGAGAGTGGGGCTGTCCACACACTGAAGAAAACCTAATCAAAGCCTTTAGTATCAAATATATATATATATATATATGTATATATATATATATATATATATATATATGTTTAGGATTGAAAATGAATTTGAAAATGAAAATGTGTCTCATGCAATGGATCAGACCCCTTGATTGTCTGGCCTAGCAAGCAATCCGTCCCCTGCATCGGTACTGAAATCTGTTATCGACAAATCGTTGCTTTGGTAATGGAACTGACGTACAATCAACATCTGGAAAATGTGTGAGAAGCTAAAATTTACACTGAAATGATGACTGGCAGCTGAATGACACATTAATCCTTGTGGAGCACATAAATCCATGCAGTCCTGAGATATGGTTTTAGACTGCCGTCCACATTCTGGTGCATTCTCAATCTGGTGACCGCTTTTTTTTTTTTTTTTTTGTAAAAAATAACTGTTTATTTTGACCTTTGAACTCGGGCCTGCTCTCGCAATACGTAATGTATAATTATGCCTCATTGTTGGAAAAGTCAAAATTTTAAGACATAAAAGCTTAAAAAAAAAAAAAAAATCGTTTTAACTCATAAAAGCAATAAACATGTTTTCTACGTATTTTACATGATAAATAGCGTTAATGCAAATTTAATTTTTGTTCACTTCTGTTCAAATAAACATTAGCTAACCTGACTCTATTCTTCCATGGGCAATGCTTGACAAAGCAATCATGAGATTTTTTTATTAAAAAAACAGAAGCAATTAACTGTGCATTTTATCAGCATTATGATTGTAGCTTGTAGCTGATGATGCATCACAATCATAACTCTATCTGAACCCCACTGTAGCCTGCATTTTTCTGTTAGCAGTCACTCTCTTTGAGGGTTTAAAAAAATCCCTCTGTGATTTGATGGTGTGCTCTTCCATTACCACACACATATTCCCCATAAACCTGAAAATATATACTCCTGTGGGAAGCTGGTGACCCACATTTTATTCAGGCCCTTTGCAATAACATGTCAGTTAGAAATGGGAGAATGGTAGGAAGGTTGGGGTGGGGGGTTACATGTCCGACCTTTTTAATTCAACATTTTTCTTAATATACAGATAAAAATCACACCATTCACAATTAATTTTGCAATTCTGTTCTTCTAATAACAGGACAAAAGTTTGTTATTTCACTTTTATTTCAGAGAATGCATGGGCTGCACATACAGCATGACCAGGCTGTGCTTGATTTGACACTCAGCTGCAGGATCCGTGGACAATAGATCAATAAAATACTGTCATCGCTCATCCGAGAAGCTACTGTCACCAAAAGAGCTGGTTAAATAATGCAGCACTGATGCTTCACTTATAATCAGGAGTGTTTCCCCCTCACTCCCCAATCTGATCTTGAGAAATATTTTGTGGTTACCTTAGCAACACATGGCTGAAATGAGATCCCTAGCGTGTATATGAAGTGTAACACTCAATGACACTGTGCCGCAGCTACATCTATTGTATTTGGAGGTTTGTGGTTTAAAGCAAAATAAAAAATAATTTACTCCTTAATTCATCATCTTGTTGCAATACCTCCATTTCTCCTTATCCTGGTGATATGGGTTTGAAATGTAATGTTGCCATTAATATTATTATTATTATAAGAAAGTTTTGTGTATAAATGTTTAAAATTCCTGATGCAAAACTCAATCAACTACAGCAAATCTTTGATTCACTAGCTTGTGTGGTGCTAGTAAAATACAGGTGGCAGGTGGGCTGGTAGGTCTAGTGACTGCATCACTTTGTTTTCGTTCTTTTGGATTGTTTTGTATGAGTATCACAACTGAAGCTCCTTTGGGATAAATGAAGATCCATCTACAGCATCTGCCTAAAGGATTTGAAGTGACAAAGTCACAATGCCTCTCTAGTTTTACACACATGTTTTTTCTGTTTATTTTACGGGATGTGGAATGCATTTAAATAAACAGAATTAATTTTTTTTGCCAAAACAAAATCTCTTCTATCATTTTTTTCTGAGTATAAACAAAGATTTAAACACTGGATCTCACAGGTGATCTTTATTATTTTACATGTCTTCTAGAATACATGAAGTAGAATATTTTTTCTTGGGGGTCGGGGGTGGGGGTTTAAATGGTGAGTTTTAAAGATTGTTTACCATTGAAGACTTTCCTCAATCTTCCAGTCATTACTTTTATATTTTTGTATTTCTTATCAGCTTTTATATTTTACACATTTGTTTTATGCGTATTTTTTTTATCATATACTGTATCTCCTGACCCCATGCCCCCTTCCCCCCAGCTACTCAACTATGTGTGGTGTCCTTGAACTATAATGAAATCAATGTTTCTAAAACCCATGTCTTTAAATGTTATTAAAAGCCTAAATTCGTAGAGCAGGAAGGCTAAAGATTAAAGACGAATAGTGTTTAACCTTTCCTTTCTACACAGTTCAGTGCTGCTTAACAAGAGACTCTCAAAATGAGAGGCTTTTCAGACCTCAGATTTATTCTCTTTTCGTCAATTTGACAACCTCGACACCGTGTCCACCCTTTTAAATTAAACGATCATTTTTAAAATAAAATAAATAAATAAAAACATTTTTGTGTGTGCATGGTTTTGGAATACGGTTTTGCAAGGGCTTTATGCCTTTATGTTTAGGGTTGTTCGTCTCCACCGAGCTGTGCTGGCTTGATGTGTGTGTTTTTTTCTCCTGTTGTATTGTCCCTTAGACAAGGGCTGTGCTGTGCATGTGTGTGTGTGTGTGTGTGTGTGTGTGTGTGTGTGTGTGTGTGTGTGTGCGTGTGTGTGTGTGTGTGTATGTTTTTCTCCTGTTGTATTGTCCCTTTAGACAGGGGCTTCCTGAATCCACTCAGTCTTGCACACAGACCCCCCCCCCCCCCCCCCCCCCCCGTTTAACACTCAGGGACAGGGCCTTGGCAGGCCGGACTGCTTTGCCTGGATACCCCTGTGTGTTACGGCCGAACTGAGCCCACTAAGTTTTCCAGGAAGGGGTGGCCCCGGTTCAAAATTCCAAACTGATAAATGTGGGGTTGGACGCAATTGTTGGCCTCGGGGGGCCGGTGGGGGTTGGGGGGGTAAGTGGCTGGGGGGGGGGGGGGGGGGGTTATTTGTGCTCAGTTTATGCATTTATTTTAGCGTTTTTTATCGCAGATGCCTAAGAGAGCAGACCAGGCATTATCAAACTTCAGGTGCTACGGAACAGGCCGATTTTCACAAATAATATGCATTACCGTAAACACGTTTCAGTACCGCAGGAAACTGGCCCATCCCTAACTTTCCGGCCCGCTATTCAGTGAAATTATTACACGGGCATGAAATCATAAAAACTGCACAGTTTGGTAAAGGCGGGTGCATCGAAAGCGTCCGCGTGAAATAGTGATTCCGCATCAGTTTAGGACAAAATTACACTTACAGTGTGAGGGCATTATGCTTCCATTGAGAGAATAAGCAGAGAATTGCACCCTGTATTTAAATCAGGCATAGTTTTGCTTGTGGAAATCTTCCTGTTTACCAGCAGCAGCCCCGTTTCCACCTGTGGCACCCCTGGTTCCTGCATCCATGTTTCTTCACATTATTATTATTATTATTATTATTATTATTATTATTATTATTATTATTATTATAAATGAATCTATCTCTGAATGCAATGTGTTTGCCCATATATTTTGAAGTGTTACCACATATTGGAGTATACTGTATTTAGAAGTTCAGTGGAGCAATATTGCTGCACTCAAATTGATTGTGTGTGTGTGTGTGTGTGTATGTGTGTGTGTTTTCTCTTTATTTCTTCTCCAAGGCATTGTTAAATGCATTAAAAACCCATTCTGAAGTGCTTTTCTGTCTGAATAATTTTTCTTGGAAGTACAAGAGATGCAATCAGTCTCCCAGAGTCAATGTTCCAGTGAAATAAAATCTCACAATTAAGCTGTCATGCCTAGTCAGTCCCAGAGGGCACTGCTCGGAGCGTGCCTCCAGCTCTGTGGAACAGGTTAATTGCTTAAACTGATAAAAAAAAAACAGCTTTTCTTCCTCAGAACGTCTATCACAGGACTATGACAACTGCCGTTTGATAAATAAAATTCAGAGAGAAAAGAAAAAAAACTTTGCCCTTGAATGTAAATGCATTTATAACATCGTTACAATTGTGCAGTAATAATATAGTGGCATTTAACAAATGTATATTTGGTATCGCTAAAAAGTAGGCAGCGACTCAAGCCATTGTGTTAATAGCTGCTGTTTAGCTAAGAACAAGCAGAGGAGTGATTGTGATCTCTCTGTTTGCAAATGTAATTCAGTGATTAAACAAGACATGCTCAGTGTCTAATTTTCTTTGATAAGGAAAATCAGTGGTATGGTAATTTGGTTATAATTCTAGATCTGAATAGCTCCATCAAAGACATTTTCCTCCAGTATAATTACACCACAAATATTTAGTTGGAGGTTGCATTTTTTTCAAAATACTTCTTCTTCCTTCTTCTTCTTCTTCTTCTTCTTCACCACATTTTCAGGCCTGTTATTCCACCATTCTGTGACCCCGTTGCCTGTTTCTTTGCACAGAAAATGCGAGTGACTGATGAAGCAGCGACCGTTTCCGATGAAAGAGACCCTGTCACATGGCCCACAGGCGCTGGCTCCCGCTGAAGAATCTCGTACCAATGCAGCCGACCTCCCACGGGCCCAGAACTGAATCCACACAGCAGGGGCACCAGGAGGGGAGCGCAGTGAACAGAAAGACAGCTGTGCCGGGAGGTGGCAGGAGGTGCCAGGAGGTGGCAGGGTTATGTACCATTACAGTCCATTTAGAGCAGTCCATAGAGGACACAGGTAAGTACAGGAAGGGTGAGAGAAAGAATTTTAAAAATGAATGAATTAAACATTCTTTTTTTTAGTAGAGAAAAAACATCAGTAGTTTAAAGAATTTCCATACGCAGGGGCATATCATTGCAATGTAAGGGCTTTTATTATTGTAGACATGCTTACTGCAGATGCAGAACTCCACGGTCAGCGAGAGATGCAGGGTTGCGTTTCACAAGGCGAAGCACCGCAGAACATTCTGCAAGGCCGGACGGCGCTGGAGGCGGAGCTATGAGCTTTCCAAACGCGCTTTGAAGAACACCGAGCTGCGGACTCCACCTCCCATGATGCCGTCTGTCTGTGGGATGTGCGTTTTGAAGCTTTGCCTTTTGATGCGCGACTACATGAAAGCGGCCAGCAGCCCCTGCTGGTCTTCGCAAAGCACTGCAGCCACAGCCAATGGGGTAGCCGTGGTAACACGGGACCCCTCTGGAATTTGGGGGGGGGGGAATATAGGAAGACCAGTATTATCCATAATGGGCGATTTTCTCATAACGTTTTTTCCAAAAATACTCAGTAAGAGTCTTTCAAAGCTGTGCAAACGGACAACAATAAACAAGCTTCTGCACTGGGAGCCCGAACAGAAGCGCCACTGTTTGTGCGTCGGCTGCTTGGATACCGGGTTTTTCAGCTGTGGTACACTGTCCAGTCCATAATGCGAATCTCTGAAAGAAGCATGTCTTTTTTTTATTGCACCTTCAAACACAATTGGACTCCTTGTCCCTCCTTGTCCTCTATTCACTGCCTTCTGAGAAAGAGGGGGACAGATCACTGTACGACAGGCTCGGGGCAGAGGTGCATTGGAAGGCAGTTTGGCAGTAGAATGCAGAGATGCAATGGTGTGAAAAGAAACCGTGGTTCAGTGAATCACTCGAATTGCAATGCAGATACTCAGTTTTTTTAAATGGTTTTTTTTTTTCCAGCCACGCAACATTAGTACAATGTTAGCGAAGCTGCAGCCCTGCAGGGTGATGCAGCCTCACCAAAGCATTCCAAAAAAGTCTTCATTAGGGCGGTCATTTCAATATTTCATTGAAATGATCACATGAATTAAATTCATAATTTATCATTTTTCTTTTACTTAATTGCTTTAGATGGTATTTAGGCAAAAAAAAAAAAAAAAAAAAAAAAACATGGAGTTATCCTCTTGTTTTTCACAGAAACTTTTCAAACACACACACAATACAAACTGAAGAGCAGCCTTCGATATTTTGAATGGGGTGACCTGACACACTTGTGGAGCTCCTTATGAAACCTACGGGCCAAAGCACGAACAGCATGACCTGTACATGAAGGATGTGACATCACCAGAGAAAACAACGGCTAAACAATGATTTTATTTTTAAACTGATAAACAATGCTTTTTTGTAACAAAATAATAATAAGGTGGAATGTCCCATGAAAGAGTGGTCCTAGATGGAAAGAAGATGTGGTTGTGTGTGCAGAAAGCAGCCATTCTATTTTCACTCTTCAGATTATTAAATTATTCTGCTACATCATGAGACAAAAGTTTACAGTTAGGACATTTATGGAATACTACGGCAGTGGTCCATACTCACAATTAGAATGGAATTGACTTTATGGTGGCGCTATAATTTGTTTTTTTCATTCAAATTTGTTGTAACCATCCTTAAAAAAGAAAAAAAACATCCCGTACGCTGTAGAGGCCACAAAATCTTTTGTCCTCGTCCTAATCATTTGAGTAACCATGGCAACGATCGACGCTTAAGTTTTTTTTTTTCCTTTGGAATAGTCTTTTTGAATGTTACTGAACAAAGAAAAAATGCAATAAATCCATTTTACATTACTATTTTTTATTTATTTTTTTTAGGTCCCCAAATTAAAGGTCAATAGATGGCTGTGCTTTCAAGTGATTTGCACATACACTATCGTGCCGGCTTCAGAAGTCCTCCTGTTTTATTTTTGGTACTTGAGGGACCTCTGAAGTGTAATCTTTCTGGGACACAAGTGTACCTGGTGTACATCTGCTTTTTTTTTTTTTTTTTTTTTGTAGCTGTGTCCTCTGTGGCCTGAACTGTATTAAATGATAGATGATTAAGCTGAAGAAGCACTTTCTGGCCAAAATACCCAGTTGTCTGAGGCCGGGCATACATTATACAGCTTTCTCATGAGTTACGACATTGGGAGTTTGGGGGCCCTCTCGCACTTAACAAGGTTCAGATTGTGACGACTGGGCAGATGATAGCATAGACCACACAAGCTCCCAACCGGATCAGATGCCGTCACAGTCGGCAAAGCACGGCGGGCAAAACATCATACACAGGGCCACCTCCTGATTGGTCGGTGGGAACTGAAACACGGAATCGGCTCGTATGACCTCTCACACCAGACAAATTCAAGTCAACTGCAAATTTATGTTGTGCGACAAAAAAAGCCCGTAAACCAGCCGATTCAGTTCGGAACGGTATCTCATACCGAGCAAGCTGCAACGCTAAGACCTAATGTTTTTCTTACGGTTTGGTCCCGAACAGAAATAGACACAATCGGAAGCCTGCAACTCGTAAAATGCACACCTGCCCTAACCAGCCAAATGAACCCTTTTTTTTATTTCCAGCACCAGGGAGTGATTTCACTTATGGGACACCGGAGAGCCATAGATGTCCACTCTTGAGGCGCTTCAAGTCCCCAGTGAGCAAAAGCCAGAATCTAGACATGTAGACGGGTGGAAATCTGGGCTGAGAGACATTCTGACGTAAACAGACTATGTTAACCCCAACATAGGGTTTTACGCAGATATAACCCGGGCACGCCTGGGTTGGCTGGAAAACTTTCACCTTTCAACCAAATGTTTTTTTAATTATTTTTTTATTTAACCTTTATTTACCCAGGGTAGGTTCGCTGAGCACGGATACTCTTTTGCAGGAACGCCCTGCTTCACACTCATAGACATTCACACCTGGGAGCCGCCCAGTACAACCACAATCCTCTGTTGTTGGCCACTGGGCAGCTCCACTGGAGGGAGAGGAAATTTTTTTAGCCGACTGAATCAGGGGATGATTAGGTGGCAAGTTTTTTGTGAGGGCCAGATCTGGGATTTTAGCCAGGACACCGGGGAACCCCCTACTCTTTGCGATAAGTGTCATGGGATCTTTAATGACCACAGTGAGTCAGTGTAGTTGGGTTTTCACCTGAATGCCTAGACAGCATTTTTTTTCACCACAAAAATGTTCAGTCTCAGCAGTATTTTCTGACAATACGTTGTCTAAAAAGTGATGATGTGGAACAACGCTGACATGGAGTTAATGTATTATTCTTCAAGGCTGCCAAGTGTCTCGTTTGGTTGATGTAAGAACACACAGATGATACAGGAGCAGGCCCTCCATCCCATTTTCATTCACTTTTTGCCGGAATTAAATTTATTTTTAACCACTTCGTTAACCACAATTATCCGCATGTAAAAAAATGTTTCACTGCATTTTCATTTTTAAAAATGATCCAATCCAATCAATATGTTTTAAAGAAATATGTTCAAAAAGTATGTGAACAGACCCACTGCTTTCAGACCACTGTTGATGGAAAAGTCCCCTCTTTTTAAAGTTTGAGGTTTTTTTGAGGTTATTACTGTATAAGCCGGTGGCTGATTTAGTGAAGCTGACACAAGTCACTGAGCGAGAAGCTGTGGTCCCGGGGAAGCAGTGATTTATCACCACCTCTGCGTGGGACGACCACCCCTCACGCAGAATCCTGTACACCTCAGTAAACACCGACAGCCTTTGCCGTCCTCTCCTCCGTCGCAGATAGATCAGACAGACCTTCGGTGTCCTTCGAGCTTAGCGCCGCCCGGATTTCCCAAAGACAATACAGTACACACACGAGGGATAACGCATCGCGTCTTCGCTCTCGAATTCTATGAACTGGCAAACTGAAATTATATTATGTATTAATATCAGTGAAGGCCGAGGGTTAATGCATCACTCCTTCACTCTCGAAGTCCATAACTGGCAAACTGAAATCATATTATGTATTAATGGCAGTGAAGACTTATGGAGCGCACCTTCTCTAGAGCGGGATTTGCCTCTTTTGACACAAAAAGGGCTCTCCTCTGAGCTCGTTCTGGATAAACGGAAACCGTAGACCCTTGTCAGGCAACGCTCTGGAATTTTACCGTTTTTCGGTCGTTTCGAAAAATGAGAGCCCAAAACGTTGCTCCGGCAATCTGCCGGTTCAAGACCTGGTAACCTTTCTGGAATTGTTCCGGTTTGATGTTAGTGTGAACGTTGCCTGATACACGTAACCCTTGCGAAAAAAAAACAATATGCTGTAGAATACCTGAAGTATACTGTTTTGTACTTAAGAACGCTTGAAGTATAATTAAAGTTTATATCAAGTATGCTTAGTGTACTATTTTTCACATGGGAGTACTCGACTTGTTTCACAGATATCCATTGAGCTACATATTTTCTTATCTGCTGCAAAAAATGATAATGTAAATGGAACATGTGCACCAGTAAATGATAGCCTACAAAGCTACATAGCTAGCTTCTCTGGCCTGTAAGAAAATCATACCTCCTTGCGTTTGTTCAGAGAGTAATTACCCTAACCAGCACCGTCATGTGTGAATGTTAATAAAATAGGTGAAAAATACCATCTTTGGTCGTGAGAACTAAAAGAGGTCACAAGATTTCTGGAGCACTTAAGGTGTCAATACTCACCGTCCTGCGAAAGTGGCTAATCAGATTATTTCTTCACAAATCGCATTTTAACACATCAACACCATCGGGATATCTGGATTCAGTCTAAATAATGGGGGGGGGGGGGGGGGTGATTCTCTTTCTGCTGGTTGTCCTTTCCGCCCTGACTCACCCTGACTCGGTTATCTGATAGCTCTGCATGCAAACACCAGGCCACTTGTAGCTTGTAACCTGGAGCTCAATGGCTGAGCCGACCAGAGGGGGATGGGTTTCCCCCTTGAGCCTGTTTCCCTCTGAGGTTTCTTCCCATCTGCCATAGGGAGTTTTTCCTTGCCATTGTTGCTTTAGGCTTGCTCCTGTGGGGGTTAAGGCTAGGGTTGTCTGGAAAGTGTATTGTGACAATTGCTGTGAAATACGCTATATAAATAAAATTTGATTGATTTGATTGGTTGATGGCTGAGCATTCCAGTGTTTACGTAGACTAGTCTCCTTTTTGGTCGCCTATATTGCAGTAGAACACCCTCTCAGCCCTCTTCCTTTACCAGGAGTTGCAAGCTGTCCAATGCAGTCTACAACCTCAGTTTCCAGTTGCTTAATGTGGTCTTTCCACTACTTGAATATACTGTACTGGGACATTAAAACTTCTGACTCACAGGAGTACAAAACTGCACAACAAAATGCTCAGCAAAATTCTTCAAAGAAAAATTCCATAATCTTCCTCTATAGAAGTGATGTCCCAAGCTTTGTCCTTGATTGTTTGACTGTACTCTGTACTTGCTGTCTTTCCACCTCTTAATTCGCTTCCAGGTCCCGGTTGCTGAGTTGGACAGATTTGTAATTTTGTTTCCCAGGGAACCCTTTGGGACCCTGTTTTTAGGGGAGAGAGGGTTCCCACCTAAACCTTGTGCTGCGCCCTTAATCTAGGCTGTGGGGACTTCACAATTAACCGACAGTAAATCAGTCATAGAGGTACAGTGTAGGCATAGGTTTCATTTCAACTCTGGGGGAGAGAGAGTGCTGGACCACCTGGCCTCGTGCAGTCAAATGTCAAGTCTCACAAGCGTACTGGCTGGTCTAGGGACCAGTTCCTATGCAAATATTGGGTGTGACATGTCTCTTCTCTTGCCCCCAAACACTGTGTATGCTTAGAACAGGGGGTGCTCAGCTAGGGCCGGGCCGAGCCGTTTCAGGACTTTGTTCCAACTTAATTATTTAATGAGCTCAACCTTGATATGATGTTTGTCTAAGGACCAGCTACAGCCGCAGACTGCAAGTGCATCATAAAGACTGTACTGTGCTCGAGTGCAGGAGTGCACCAGGGTAGTTTATAGACCTGTCAGAAAGCTAAAACTAAGGTAATAGTATGGAACAAAAAAAGAAAACCCAGAGTGCAGACCGTCCTGCCAGGACCGGAGTTGTGCACCCTTGGCTTAGAGGGATACAAAAACTGTCCTCAACGTTGATTTTTGAGTTCATGAAGAAATGTGGGTAAAATGCCAGAGCATGCAAATGAGTTTTCTAATTAAGTCATTAAGAGAATGTACAGTACTTTGCTACAATACCCAGAATCTGTCCACACTTCTCTACCCCATGGGATAAACCAACTGGCTCATTCCTGCTTATGGTTCTCCCCCGATAAGAAGTTTATATTAAACTTGGAGCAGTTATAGGCGATTCTGTTGGATTGTTCTTCAAAAGGCAGGCATTTTTATTTTAAACATTTTTCTTTTTAGTACCAACTGCTATAGACTTTCTCCACACTTCACATCAGCTCATTATTACAATTGTCACAGGTAAAAGGCTGGGCATATTGTTTATGTTCTATTCGTAAGGCACAGCCCTCTGATTTGTACAGCTTTGAAAAAGGGTTCTATTTGTATTTAAAATGGGGGGGGGGCACTCCTGAGCCATATCTCCCAGTATGGAAGGGGGTGTGGGCGAGGGGGGGGGGGCTGATGGAGTTCCCTTCTTTATCCATCAGCCTCTCTGCTCTCTACATGTCTGAATAAAGCAAAAAAATATATACTTTCTTTTAATAAATAAATAAATGGGGAAAAAAACCCGATGAGAGGGGAACTGAAAACCTTGCAGGGAGAGCACAGGCTCTCTTATAAACACACAAATAAAAATAATAATCATCAAAGGCTGACCTCTCTTTCACAAATGGAATATTCTTTAAAATATATTAGAATAGAATGTATTGTGAACATAGTACAGCACTTCACTATATTTAGAGGCAAAAGTACATATGAGAGCCACTTTCAGATATATTTTCTTACAAATGCACTGCTGTGAAATACATATTCATCATTACATTTTCAAAAAAGTCCATCCATATTCACAATATATTTTTCTTGTCAGGGTATCTTGGTCTCTGTAGAGACCTTCCTCTCATGTGCCTCCTCATTGGAGGATCTGTGTCTACAGATGGACTGTAGCCCTCCTCTGCATGCAAGGATTCCGTCACACAGAAGTTCTTTATCTTGTTTGGCTGGAGATCTAGTATACAGAGAAAGACATTTTCCTTCCAACCAAACTTTTATTATTCATAAAAGACACTCTGAACCGGGTCAAATAAACTGGAACTGACTTGAACTAGATTGAATGGAGAAAAAACGCTATTCGAGCAGGGTGCAATCAGTACCCAGAGCTCTTACTTTTCTTTAACAGGGAGAAACCATTGTTCCTCCCTCTTAAGAATTAAGCCTTCTTTGAGAGCTGCTTGTTGTGATATGGAACTGAATGGAGATGACCCAGACCTGAGATGATTAACCCTCACTGAGGACTTCAAAATACTAAAAGTAAAATGTGAATACAGATGGCAGCTTGTGGACATGGTCAAATGATCCTTCTCATGCAAAATTCAAAAACTGAGTTTTCTATAAACACCAAAAGTTCTTTTAAAAAAATGATATTCAATTCATTTGTTTTTACATATAGTATCCTTACTTAACTACTGCGATAGCTTGCTTGTAGGCATTACTGATTCTGTAGAGCTCTCCCTTTAAACTATGTATGTTGTTTTTAAGTGATTATATCATCAGTTTTTATCATCTTTTGTCTGTTATACATTCCTTTGTTTCAAGACATATACTTTGTTTCAAAGTTATCGTTGTGAAGCACTTAATAACTATGAAAGCATGCCGGTGGAATATTACTGAGCATATGAAAATGTTTCAACTCAATTCTATCTTGCTCCCAAGAGACTTTCAAACCAACCACCAACGGAGATGTCATTGTCCCGCCAGAGCCTCAAATTCAGTCTAAGCACAATGAAATTAATCTGGAATAAATAATGTACTCATTTACGATAGCACACTGTTATGACATTATATGGTTGTTGAAGTCAACAAATCTCATATTTTGATTTCAGAACATTAAAGTCACACATTAGCCCTGTTTTAATCAAAATGTCAGCGTTAAAATATTCCAGTAATGCCATATCCATTTTTTGTTTGTTTTTATTTTTATTTTTTTCATTCTAAAAGGGTTTTGTAAATTAGAAATGATTTGCCCATTTTCATGATGGCAAAAATTGCATCACCCCAACAGCAGGCTCTTCCAGGTTATTGAAACGGCGTAATATTACCATCACAATAACAGGAAGAGCACTGCTGTGTTTTTGACTGATTTCCTGCTGTCAGTGAGTGTCTAAGCTTACACCCCTATGGGGAAATGTGTTCAAATCATGCATCAAATATCGAAAATAACTTATCTACAGCACAACTTTCAACCCAGTCAGTTTTACCGTAATGTATGTGTTTTCCTGCTCGGTTTTGCAGATTATCTCATCAGGGAATTTGATTTGATCACATGAAAGAGTATCAGAATAATCACTCAAATGCAGCAGTGGAGTCTTGGCTTGTTGTCGCTAGCAACAGATGACTGTTCCGCCCTCTGTTTTCTCACGTTTTCATCATCATCAGGTAAGTAAATGAAATGTCTGGATATCCAGAATCGACTCCCATAGTCCCACCGACCCAGTTAATAAATATTATAAACAAGCCGCCATTTTCATTGAAAGAGTGTGCCTTGAGTTGCTGTACCCCTGAGCTAGGTACTTAACCTGCACTGCTTCAAAAATGGATGCAATGTAAATTTAAATGTTATTTAAAAGTTGTGTTAGTTGTGTAAGTCACTCTGAAAAAAGAGTGCTAAAATGCCTATAACGTAATACAACATTCAGGCAAACTGCAAGCAAGAGCTGCGATCTAGAGCTGGGAATCTGATGATTAAACATGTCTAGGGCCATGCCACAATACTACAGTTCTATAACCGGTAACTGCTACCGGGTAAATACGATACAGTGGTGTATGTCCCAGGGTCTGACTCCTGTTGTTTCTCTTTGTGATTGCTTTTCTTCGCGATCTCTCTTCCTTGTGATCATTAAGTTCATACCGGGTGCTCAAACTCTTGAGTTCATAAATTCTGTCTCAATATCTCCTTCAATTATTTTGTGATTTTAGATTAAACTGAATTCACTTTCTCCGAGCCTCAGAAGCAGCAAAGAGGGTTCCCCAGGGGCTCCCTGTCAAGGCACGTCCAACTTCAAATTCTTAGAAGTGTCTTAAATTTTCCAAAAGCATGGATAGTGTAATACTGACACAATATGATGTTATTCATTCTGGAAAAAAAAGCCCTTTGCTTACCAGAAAAGAAGGTTACAGCTGAATCGCAGCAGGGTGAACATGTCAAATCAGATTAAGGGTGATATACATTATCTGTCTATTAGTTCCTGATACAAATTGTCATATGTCATTTGCCTGAAAAATCTGCCCATACAAAGATGGAGACATTTTAAATACAAAAAAAGGCAGACATTCTTACATATGGTGCAGCCAGGTGCGGCACGGTGGAGCAGTGAGTAGCACTGTTGCCTCACAGCAAGAAGGTCCTTGGTTCTGCGTGGAGTCTGCATGTTCTCCCCGTGTTCGCGTGGGTTTCCTCCAGGTACTCCGGTTTCCCCGAAGGCATGCAGGTTAAGTTAACTGAAGAGCCTATATTGCCCCTAGGTATGAGTGTGTGAGTGATATAGGAGTGTTCATATGCTTGCATTGATCATGGGGGTAAGCCATTGCATTGTTGCAAACGGTGAAAAAAAAATTTTAAAAACACAATCAGAACTTTGGTTTTGGGAATTTTGCTGTTGACGTGCAATTTGGGTGAGGAAAAAAGCTGAATCACAGTGTAACCTTGACACATTTATAAAATTGTTCATTATTACTCTTGTCAGTAGCATTTTGCCATGGGCTTGACACTCATTTTTGTAACAATTCTAAAGAAACACCAAAGTTTTAACCTTCTCACATTTATTCGCCTGCTGGGAGGAACTGACTGCAAGGACGATGGTTCATGAGGTGCCCTCGCTGTGCAATGGCAATTCTGCTTTTTTATATTCAGCTTGCATTTTAGAGCAAGAGAAACATTTTCAATATCCTTTTTTTGTCTCAGGATACATTTAATTATCTGTGCATTATGAAAGAACATCAATGCAGGGCTTGTTATTTTACCTCAGAAGTGAATGCCATTGACTGCTATATCGTGTCTTCTTGAAAAATATGTTTTTCATATGGAAAGGAAATCAAATCTAAAATTTTCCAAAACAAAACGTCATTAGGCAATAAACACAGAAATTAAAACAATGATAGAAGCCCATTAAACAGCCTTTGAAATGAGCCGCCCAGTTCCTGCTGGTTATTTATTTACCCTTTTCCCAGGTGCACAAGAAACAGTTTTTCATTCTGATTAGGAAACAAAACGGCAAAGCAGCATACAGTAATCTTCAGCTAATCTGTTGCCTTAGTGCTAAATGGAGTCCAGCAGCGCACAGCGTCCGCTAATCAGGCACGACCGCTTCACCCCCCCCCCCCCCCCCGCCTGTGCCAGTTCCCTCCATCCGTCCATTATCCAAACTAACGTTAGCATGCTAACAAGTTCACCTTTCGATTCTCCCACCGGAGCGATTAAAACTCCGCAAACTGGGGAACGCGCTACTCCAGTCCTGGAACCTGCGCTCATACGCAAGGTTATGTCCAGTCCTGGAACCTGCGCTGATATGCAAGGTTATGTCCAGTCCTGGAACCTGCGCTCATATGCAAGGTTACGTCCAGTCCTGGAACCTGCGCTCATATGCAAGGTTATGTCCAGTCCTGGAACCTGCGCTCATATGCAGGGTTACGTCCAGTCCTGGAACCTGCGTTCATACGCAAGGTTATGTCCAGTCCTGGAACCTGCGCTCATATGCAAGGTTACGTCCAGTCCTGGAACCTGCGCTCATACGCAAGGTTATGTCCAGTCCTGGAACCTGCGCTCATACGCAAGGTTATGTCCAGTCCTGGAACCCGCGCTCATATGCAAGGTTATGTCCAGTCCTGGAACCTGCGCTCATATGCAAGGTTATGTCCCGACCAACTTTATTCTGGTTTAGATTTTTCTAAATGACTGCATACTATACCAACGGTGGTTCCCTACTAGATCTGACCATAGGACAGGGGTGGGCAGTTCCTCTCCTGGAGGGCCGGTGTGTGTGTGCAGGTTAGGTTTCCACTAGTTACCCTGGCTAAATGAGCTAACTGACTGCCACCAACACTGGTTCACACCCAGATTACATCACAGGAAAATGCTTCATATAGGGGCACAAACACTGCATTCGGCTGTCATTGATGTGCTTATCAAGAAATGCGGCTAAAATGTCAGATGGCATAAATGTCGGGATTAATTACGTAATTAAAGCCAGAAGCTGGATATGATACGGCCCATGGTGCCCAGTTCTGCCACTGGAACATATTTTGGCCAAGGATGCTTTACTCTTGATACAATCAGGAACTGCATGTTCTAAAAATGATTGCATTTGATTAAATAATTGAGAACAGAAATTTGTGTGAAATTCTGAAATGGATTGGGCCACGGAACACCCAAAATTATGCAAGCGGCCATGGATGGACCCCCCCCCAAAAAAAAACAACAACAAAAAAACCTAGCACTGGGGAACAAACTAAACTGCATGAAAACTCCATTTTACCACACCAGGCCACATATATCAGGCAGTGGAATGTCTAAAAACTCCCCTTATCAGACTACAGTTCCACGTTTATTTTTAATTAAAAATAAATCAAACCTTCACCCTACAGGTCTCAAGTCATACACCTGCACATGCGTGGCAGCGGTGGCACATGTAACTGTGTTATTGCACATTAACAATGCTTATCTTTTCTTACCATGTGGAATGCTCTTTGGCCGAAAGCATCTGCCAAATTGTAAATTATAATGGTAATATCTGAAATTGTTCACAGGTACTGCATTTTTCCACCCAGAAATACATACGCTTTCACAACCACAGTGAACTGTGAAAGGCTCTAATGACTGTGTGAAATAAAAAATTTGTTCATGTAAAAGGATATCAGCGCTGTCACAATTTCCTAAATTAATGCTCTGAATTCACAGTATCTCAGCCCCTCCGATCTGTGCGAGTGGGAGAAATAGTTTTGCTCCTCAGTGGTGAGGAGTTTGGAGCCTGGGTTGTGCTCGCTCAGTAGACTCATTATGCTCTATATCAAAAGACCCCAGAGAGCACCGGGATGCTCATATCAAATCCCAAGGGGCTGACGTGTAGCAAATCACCTTCTGCCAGACAGCTTCCTGGCACAGCTTGCGTGGACAGCTCCCATTTCCAAAACTAGCGCAAAGAGTCCAGGCCAGAACAGAAGACCACCGAGAGTGATCTGCAACGGAACCGACAAGCCCGTGCAACTGAAGCCTGAAGACCTGAAATCAGCACACCTTTCCCACCTGAAATCAGCACACCTTTCCCACCTGAAATCAGCACACCTTTCCCACCTGAAATCAGCACACCTTTCCCACCTGAAATCAGCACACCTTTCCCACCTGAAATCAGCACACCTTTCCCACCTGAAATCAACCTCTCCATTCCAGCACGTTCTAATGCAAACCCCGGGAAACGTGACTATCGAAATGGGTCTTAAATTAGTGTCATTGAAAGGAAAAACGCTGAAATTATGGCTGATTTTGAGATGAGTGGAATGAAAGGCAACAAAATTAAAATGTGAAAACAAAAATAACCTGCAAAAACTATAAAGTGCATGCTAAACACATGTATTCAGTATTGTTTAATAATATAATGTAAAGACCTGTTAGTTAGTCAGTGTGCTTCTTAATTTTTCAATGGACGTTTTTTCCCAAAAAATGTAATTAAATTTAAATTAAAAATTAACAGCAACAATGGTGAACCAAGCTAAACTATCCCTAATTAAATAATTAACAGCTATTTAGCTGTGATTTCCGAAATTTCCGTTGCAGTTGGATTGAGGCCCAGTACACACAGGGTTCTCCAGGACCAGGGCTGGTAACCCAGGGGAACTGTATGAAGGAAAGGGTAATTAGTGAGTATTAAACAAAGCTCAGAGACCTGAGAGATGCCTAACGGATATTTAGCAGAATGCATCCTGAAAAACCCATGGCCCTACCTATAGCGAATAATACATAAATAAATAAATCATTAAAAATATTTAATCATTTTTCATTGTAAAGGGAGTATTACATATTCAGAAATTATGTTCGTGCATGAATCAAATGATGTATGGTACAGTCATTGCTCTTCAAGTTATATTTGCTGTAAGGCCTATCTTGAATTACAAGCTACATTTCATTTTCCATAGATATATTGTGTTTCATGAACATTACACGTGATTATATTGCTTGTTTGTAAAACTAATGTAATGTGATTCTTTTGATATATTAATTAATAATGTATAATCAATATAAAATTAGTAATATATGAATGAGGAAAAAATTGGCAAAATGTGAACCGTTATGGTTGTGTACTTGCCCTACGTGCACAGAAATGAACTGAATTTGTTTGACAGATGTAGGTTATTAAGGATGGAAACCGTCTGTTTGGAAGAGTGAGTTGTCTTGTTTTCTTCACAGCGTACGGCTCGCTGACGGAAGCTCATTACGCTGCCAGCCTCTGTTCCAAACATGCATCAATTAATACCCCTCTTACTAAAGTGGCAGATTGAATTCTGACTCCGTCTCCAAACACGGCCCGAAGGTGCCGTGGAACTCCTCGAACGAGCTCAGCCGAGTGGAACCTGAGTTTCCCGGCAGCTAATTTACTGGGAATTCCCTTAATGGCTGCTTTAAGTTCTTTTTTACATTTATTCATTTCTATTTTAACTTAACCTGCAGCATGATGCAGTTTACATAATCGTACTTCAAATGGTAACACCTACTTGGAAATGTATTAACGGGACTAGTTTTTTTTTTTTTTTACAACGCCAGATAGCACACTAATAGCAAACACAAACATAAATTAAAGGCTGTAATGAGTCGATAATTCAACTGTGCAACTGTCAACTGCAGCTGGATTCCAGAGTGGCATGGCTGGCTTAGGAGACCCAGGCCGAATCCTCATTGGGCCAGTTCTGGAAGCCTCAGTGTGTGGAATACACAGCGTACCGTAGCTTTGTTTGATTGGTTCGGTTTGGTTTGTTGATTGGCACGGTACCCATTAGGGATCTCTAAATTAGGCAGCCAGTGTTCTGGCTCTAACACCCCCCAGTAGTCTGGCTGTGTTAGGTGTACAGACCTCTAGCACGTTAGCCTGCTGTAGCTGAACTTTGGATGGCAGAATGGAGAGTACTGGAGGCTAGTCCTGACACCTCTCTCTCTCTCTCTCTCTCTCTCTCTCTCTCTCTCTCTCTCTCTCTTTCTTTCTCTCTCTCTCTCTCTCTCTCTCTCTCTCTCTCTCTCTCTCTCTTTCTCTCTCTCTATCACTAGCTCTCTCACACACACACTCGTTCTCTCTCTTGCTCTTTCTCTCTCTCCCTCACGCTCTCGCTCTCTCTCTCTTGCTCTCATACTCTTTCCCTCTCTCTCCCTTGCTGTCTCTCTCTCTCTCTCTCACTCTCTCCCTTGCCCTCTCTCTCTCTCTCTCTCTCTCTCTCTCTCCCTGTCTCTAGAGTGCATGGAAAGGATGCAAAGCAAGTTAAAGTTCATTGGATTAGTTTCCTGCGATCTGCCCAGTTCTAATAATAGCCAGAAATGCTTTCATAGCTCAATGGTTGAGTTGGCTTGGATCTCTGCCCCTAACTGGAGCGACTGCCTATACAACTTCATCATTCACCAGATGCAACTTACCACAGATTTACTAGCATAGCACATGGCTGCAAATTCGGTGGACGGACCACCAACCTGGTCAGGCTGATAGCATCTTAAGGTCATAAGCCTGGAAGGTTGGGGGAAGTGGCTGGTATCTGTGCACATTTCAGACCATGAATGTGGTGCTCTGCACTAGGGCTGTAACAATACAATACGGTATGACAGTGATACTCTGAAAAACGTCACAACGCGATACAATTTATCTTAATCTGTAATGATATGACGTGATTGAAAACGATTAATCGCGATACTATGTGATTCACAGCGATGTGAAGGTGACCATTAGATTTGACAGATTCTTCCCACTCCACCCCACCGGTACTCAGGAGATCATTGAAATAACAAAAACTATAACTATTTCAAAGTTGAATTTTGGCACATAAACTGATGATTAATCACGATACAAATTGATTCATGCGTGTCACATGCATGCAGTATGATGTTCGTATCGTGATGCATTGATGTTTCATTGCACCCCTTCCTTACACCCTCCTCAATCGATGCCAAATGAAATGGCTAAAATTTGTCACTGGACACTGAAACGTGGGCTGTAAAATTTCCTCCTCAGTTTATTTCTGTGGCCAGGGAAACTACAGTACAGTACTTCCAACTTTCTACCTGTGGGATCAGAATAATCAGTGGAATTTCTTGGCTTATTTCCTGAAATTGCATTAAATTAAACCGCAAAACACTTCAGGCAAAATAGCAAAATGAATCTATCCCCTAAGAGAAGTAAACACATTTGTGTTTCCTCGGTTACCTTTTTTTTTTAAAGATTGTCCATATGGCATTCTTTACCGCAGTTCCAAATTACACGCAGGAGAAGCGAAACGACCGCACATGCCACCAATTTGTGTGTTTTTCCCTCAATATCAGGCCGTTCTCTGGGGAACTTTCTTGCTGCAGGTGAATAAAAAACAAACCAAATTCAAGGATTAATTCACTGAATTAATTAATTTGAAAGTTAAACCAAACCCCGGGATAGCTTGAGATTGTAGTTGCTTTCAGACCGATTTTCTCCAAAATGCTGTGTTTATTCTGCGTTTTTACACACATATTGAGAGTATTCTACATTCAGCTATGTGAAGGAAGAATATTCTCAATATTCGCCCTACCCATCTTCCAACGCAGCCCGATGATCGACTCCTGATGGTTCTTCTGTGCCTTATTCATGATATTGCACATTTTTATTTTTGAGTGTAACTCTGTTCTTAGCTTTAATGAGTTGCTGTAAGATAAGCAAATCTGTTAAGTGTCCTCTCTTGCCTTTCCCGTAAAATTCCAGGTAACTGAAAATACAGAGATGTTGTTGCTCTGTATTATTAGTGGTTCGTCTGGGAAAACATCATATTGGTTTACAGAGGAGGTACCAAACACTTTTTTTTTTTTTTGGCTTCCACTGAGTTTGATTAATAAAACAAGAACAAATTCATCGTTTCCATTTCATTGTCTCCCCGTGTTGGGTTTATATGCCCTCGCTGGTATTGTGAGATACGACTCAGCCACTGGAATCTTGCATGTTGTGGAGAAGGCAGCCAAGAGCATACAAGCGTTACCATAAATCACAATAATAATGGAGACCGCTGCTGAAGCAAACTCACGGAGGCTAATCTCGCTCAGCAGGCCATGAACCTCCAGCTCTGGGAGGCGCAGAGACGGAATAACAAACCGGCGTGGAGCGAGCGCAGCTCACAGCTGAGCTATCCATCCCAGGCCTCACCAAATTGCAGCTTAAAACCGCCGTCCTCGCTGCCAGCGCGCGCTGCCAGGAAACTTGTGGAGCGCTGACTGCTCAATCGCCGTGGGAAACGCATCGCAAAGCTCACTCCCCGAAAACGCGGTCGCCACTTCCAACATGGACGCCGCGCGCGGCTGGAGGAGCGCAGCTTGAATTGAGACCGTCCCGCCGCGCGAAATCAGATGCTAGCATCGCTGCTACGCCCGGGCTAGCATACAAGCTGGAAGTGCCCATGTAGCCCCAGAGCCCCCCAGCCCCACACCCCCACACCCCACACCCCCACAGGCTTATGAGCTGCTGACACCAGCCTCCAGGTGGCTGCAATCGGAGCGGAACTGGATTGTTGGTCTGCTGGCCCACTGCGTGAAAAAAAAAAAATCTGCGCCTTTTTTTTTGTCTTCTTTCCCAAAAGTGCCCCAGAGGGTTTTCTGTTCCACAGGTATACTGAAGCTGACACCCTACCGGAGGGCGAAAGCGATGATGAAGAGGGCAACATCAATTCCAGGGAGTTGCCCCCCCCCCCCCCCCCCCCCAGTCTCCCTTAGAAATCCGGTTCTGTACCACAGAGACCCAAATCCTCTCAAAGCCCAGAGCCATGTGAAAGTTTCAGATCTTCTGTCCCATACTGGTATGGTTTAAATAAGGGACAGCACATATAGCTGTCGAAGAGAAATGAGGACAGGTTAGAACTGTCGAGCACAGGGCTGGAGAATATACAGGAGAGGCTCAAGATTGTGTTTTATTTGCAGAGTACATATATAAAAATATCACACTGTCTGAATACAGCCCCAAGTCTCTGTTTTGAGCTCCTAAATCTTCTCAGTTCCTTTCTCCATCACTGAAAAGAAAAGCAATAGATTTGGTGGGACGGTTGCCAAAAGCATAGAAGATATAATGTGCATCATTCTGTTGGCCTATTCCACCTGATAACCAGAAGTTATTTCGCTTCAAAACGGCAAGTCAAAAATGTTTCTTTGATTCCACGGTCAGCAATCGCTGCAGTATGTTTTAACTGAGTAAGAAACTGCTTTTTTGAACGCATCACCATCGTTAAAAATCTCCAGCAGGTCTTCTGGTCCCCTGGGGGCCCACGGCTCAGCATGTCAGACTTCTGCACTCAGATGCTTCAGTATGTTTACATGCACCAAGCAATTATGAAAATCCCATATTTGTGAATTCAGCAAGATGTGAAGAATTGGGAACAGATGTTGCTATATCCTCCTGAGACCTGGCATAAATAAAAAAAAGATTAAGTATTTTATTATTTATTTATTTTTTGTTATAAGGCATACTATGCAGGATTACTTAGCCTGTGTTTACAATCAAAGTAAAGTCTCCTACTCCGTCTTCAACCACACCCACTCACGCCGAGTAAGTCGCTCCACCTAACGTAGCTAGCTGGATAGCTAGAGGTAACAGTACCTTGAAATGAGTGACTGTGAGTGGCCGTAAGCCGATTCAGTTATAGGTTAATCAATTATATTATGTTGAAAGTAACAGTAGTTTTATCGCTGGAACTTTAACTTTTTAAATTTCAGACCCTCGCAAAAGCACTTATTGTCACCACCTTCACACTGCCAGTAATGTGACTTACATTATGTCCAACAGAGAACAAACCAACTCTGTGTCGCTTTTAATCCCTTTGGCAAACTTCAGCTGACGCTACCGAGGAAAAGTGATCCCAAGGCTAACCTCTACTTCTTGAACGAGCCCTGTCGGCCTGTATACACAAAATATTATTAGTGAAAATATTTTTAAAAATATTTTTATATTTATTTTTTTATTGAATGTCCCTTGTAGTGTTGTTTTCAGCCCAGCAGAATATACGGTTCTTGACATTAAGACTAAAACAAAAAAATGAATTGCAGCTTCTCCAAAGTTATAGCATTGTTTTTCTGATAAGTTCCCCCAGTGCACTGGACTGTGCCCCCACCCCCCCCCCCCCCCCCACCCCACCCCTATGCTTCTTACCTGCAGGACTTTGTGAAGGAATTCTGGGAGCAGAAATCATATTCCTGAAACTCTCCTTAACCTGATTGTCAAGAGACGGAGGTTCATCACGAGTGATCATAGCTCCTCCTAACTATTTAGCGGTTTTCTGGTAAAGACCAGTCAATCTCTGGTCTCTGCATCTGAGAGCAGGAGATCCAGTGTGTGGCCGTTTATTTTCATATTCACAAATATCAGTCCCTTAAAATACTGTTTCCCAGAGCGGCCTAAAATCTGTAGGAAGTGGGGATTACCCGCAGTTGGCTGCAATCAGCGTGTACGGGGAGCTAAGAGACAGGACTCCGGGCTCCTCGTTGGCACCCTGCCGTCTCATAAAAGTGTGAGCGTTTATGTATATTATTTGTTTGATTTGATGATGAAAGGAGCCCAGAACATTCACAGATTCATTAAAAACAAACGGAATAAATGCATGTACTGTCACGTCTCATGAGCATTGCAAATCCAAAGCTAATGTTTTCTTTTGCTGGTCATAACACACACACACACACACACACACACACACACACACATATGCATGCACGTGCGCGCACACACACACGCATACACAGATGCGTACACACACACACACACACACACACACACACACAGTCAGGAATTAATTATGCAAATTCTGGTTTCCATATTTCCCACATATTTACCTGGGAGCAAAGACATCCCAGCAGAGACCGGCTAAATGCAAATTTGCAATGTGTTTGGAGTTTTCTGTTCAGTTTCCTAGCATCTGTCGTGGTGTCCATCCTCCAACCAGTTTTCACTGTGAAGCATAAAGTCAACATACAGTATATGGTGTGACTTTGACAATAAAATATGCAATCATGCTGCATTCGATGACAGATATTCAAACTGCATTTTAATGCAATTCAATTGCCACTCACAAGATACTTTGATTCCTGTGTCACTGAGTCAAAAATTGTGAATGGAAAACTGGCCTCTGACATTAGCTCCTCCTTGTGTTTGCCACTATTGAATCCATCAGAGCTAAATACATTTTGGTCAGCTCACTAGTTAAAAGGCGAAAAGATTCATCATTTCCATTTTTTTTTTTTTGGTTTTGTTTTGTGTTTTTTCACAGTGTGCAGTCATTTATATGCACATTGTATGCATTTAATTAAACAAGCTGCCTTACATTTTTTTATGACAAATCCTTCATTCAATGTGGTTGAATGCAAATATGAAAAACTCTTAACTGCTATACAGCATTTAAAGTTTCTAAATCTCTAGGCAACTCAACACAGGAACCTCACACAGATGGCCTTTTTTTTTTTTTTTTTTTGGTCAGTTGGATTTATGCTACAAATCGAAAGCATACTGTATGAAGAAGACTTCCGCCGGGTGACCTTCAGTGGTCTTCCGTCTGATTTACTATCGTGACGGTATCTGACATAAAAACGGCTCGAGCTCGCAGGGAGCATAAAAAGCACAGGAAGAGTTATTTCACGTTTCAGGGGCAAAGTCAGCTTTGAAAAATTTTGAGGCAGCTATGCATTAAAAATTAATCTGCCAGCGAGGGAGATTTTGATCATAAATACAACTTTAGTGCCGGAATCCATCTTAATTACAAAGGAGCACGGTGTACGTCCGATCCACCCGGTGTGTAATTTTGTGGCCTCATGTCCGTGATTTGCGATCGAACAACATCATTCTTTAGACACGCTGCAGCCCGTCCTAGCGTTAGATAAGAGGCGATGTTATTTGTTTTACGCAATTAGACTCTCCCCCCACCTCGCACAACATTTTTTGAAAACTTGCCAAAGGGCTTTCAAATTGTGGATGGATTAAAATAGACGGGGGCAAACACTTAATGCCCCATTTCACAGGGAAATAAGTAAGTAAATAAATAAATAAATAAAACAAACAAAAAATAAATAAATCTGAAATTCTGAGTGTAGTCATCTAGAGCCCTGAATGTCAATACTACTGTCGTCACAAATGAAAGCTGTCACATCACAGAAGGCAGCATATTTGATGAAGCAATTAAAAGGCTGTCCGTCGTGCGTAATTGCGCTAGTCTTCAAACGCTACCCACTTCAGCGGGGTGCCGTGCCGTCAGCCTGCCTGGCTGCCACGTGCTCTGATTAATAGCAGTGGGCTCTGGAGACCCCGCACAACGAGAGATACTTTTTTAGCCGCTGAAGCTTGCTCAGCTGTTTACGGGAGGCGGCAGGGATGCGGGGATGCTGATTGTCCGGGCAGCGGCGATGATAAATAAGGACAGAGAAGAGGACCGCGCCCGCGGGGACGCTCTGACAGCCCGGGGCTGCCGTCAGCAGCCTCTCGGCTCCGCTTGCGCACGCCGCGCGCTGTTATTAATGTCACCCGCGAGGGAGCCAGCGCCGGAATTAAGATGCTACGAGACTTCAGGAAACCGAAGAGGAGGAAGAGTCCGTGAGCGCTCGAACAGCTCAGTCCAGCCACATCCAGTCCCAGCCAGAATCTATCGTGTGGGCAGCAATGAAAAAAAAAAAAAAAAAAAGTTAGCAAAAAAAAACGTTTCCTATGAAAACACCTATAAGGTATAGAATGTATCAAGACAGTTATGCTCGGCTGTAGTTGTTCGAAGTCAGGCCGGAGTCGGTGATTGGTTAATCGTGTTCTGAGCTGAGGCTGGTGGGTGGGCCAGCGCGTTAGCTGGAGTCACGTGGCAGCGCCTGTCTGAGCTGGGCCACCTGTGGCTAATCAGCACGGGGTTTAAAATCTTGCTGTCTTTCCAGTCCGTTCTCAGGCTGAGAATGGTGAGAAGAGCTCTGGGTCTCCTGGTGATGTGTGATTCTCTGTCCCGAAAAGTAGTTTGGCAAAAAGCTTTGTGAAAAGAATGGTGCGTTGGCATTTAGGTTAACAGTATGTGTAACAAAAAGCCCGAAATGGGTGATTCAAGGCAAAAGATCCTATGTTCTCCAAACGATCTATAGAAACACAAAGGAACTATGTGTAGGGAAAAAACAGCCCAACGCAACAGCTTTAAGTTTAAAGAGATTAAAGAACCCTAACCCTAACCCTAACCCTAACTATGTGTAGGAATTAAACAGCCCAACGCAACAGCTTTAAGTTTAAAGAGATTAAAGAAAAATGAAAGAGTTGAGCTATACATGTAAATGAAAAGAAACACACCGCCCCCCCCCCCCTTAGTTGGTGGGGCTTGTTATTGTTTTTGTTAGTTCCCAGAGGGGCATATGCAAGGGTCGCAAGTGGACAGGTAGCGTGACCAGCAGCCGGCTGCCCATGGTGTCGGGGGGAGGTGATATTTTTTTTGGGGGGGGGGCTTACAAAGCACCTCACCCCTGTACCTTGTTGTCTAGACTTTCAGATTGGACTTTAAAAAGGTGTGGCTTAGGAAGTGTTCACCGCTACCCATACCACAGGAGAGAGGTGCAGAGAAGGGGAAAGAGCTGGAGAGAGAGAAATGAGCGATTATTATGGCCAGAGAGATCGTATCGATTAAGAGATAACCGTGTTTATTTTCACGACTCGGGCAGTCTGAGAGCCCGATTTCTGTGCCAGACTTCTTTCTGGCGGAGGAACTTTGGGGTTTTGAAATTGGACGGTGGATTGATTTGACAATGGAAAAAGAACTGTGGGTTAGCTTGGCTATTGATCCCCCCCCCCCCCACCCCCGGGTGTAATGTAACTTTCCCTAATAAACAAATTTGTGTTTCATAATAAAATCAACCAATTTATTTCTAATTCGTTTTTACATTTTCTGACAGCATAATATAAACTTGGCTGCAGGTTGAGAAACACTGCCTCAGACAGAGGTGTAAATTAATGTCTGGATGAAGTGGAGAGTGATTGAATTCTCTTCAGGTCAAGGTATTATTAAATGGTGACCATTCTGAATTTAGCAGTGTTTCTTTTCTTTTTTAATGAACGTAATAACTCCACAGTCAATCATCCCCTGGAAAGCTAGAAATGAATGTAATAAAGAGTAACTATCCAAGAGACTTCAACGGTATTCACAACCTGTCACATTATTAATAAAAATTATATCTTTTGGAACTGACATTTTTGACTACACTACATCAATCAGTTTGTTTCTAAAAATTAAAGCTAAGAGAAACTTAAGCAAAAATAAAATAGTAACCCTCACTTTCAATGATTCATGCTTCTAAACTGATGTTCAAACGATTTATGCTTCTAAACTTAGCCTCATTGTATACACCAAACAGTGTTAAGCTCCTTGAGTTAAGATGAACGCTAATGTTCAAAGCACACTACCACAATGTGCTTTATTACAAAAATGGTTTCTGACTAAAATATTCCATGTTATTAAACGGCCAGTTCATGATGTCACATTGGACCAATCAGAGCGTATTAAAACACTGAGAGGAGAAGGGGGTCGCCACTGGCTTTTCAATTGGGTAACGTCAGATGTTCCTCTTCCAACTCAAAGCGAATGAGCCCGTCGGTAACCTGGACAACAGCAACCTCACGTGCAGGCATACACGTTTCGAGGTTGACTGATAATCGGACCGGATGTAGCTTATGGGTTTTTGCAGTGCCTGGTGTACAGACACAGCCCCTCGTGTCTGTTCAGATCAGACCAAGTGGTCTAAGCACCGTGTCTAGACACAAACGCTCTACTGGTGGAGCCATTACGTGCAGGGTTGCCAGTTTCTCCTCGGGGTTGCCAGTTGTGCCTCTATGGCTGGACCACACAAAGAAACAAGTAGTGAGCATGATGGTCGTCATTTCTGAAATTGCCATCACACTGATGGTAATGTCAAAAATTTTACTTCCACAGTAGCTTGTGACAATAGGCGTAATTCATCAGTCCACTGTCTGAGAGCTCTGTATTGTAGATTATAAAACATCACAAAAAGTCCATTTTAATAAGATCTTAAATATATTTAACAGGTTGGTTCTGGAAGTGTATGATGAAAGCTATACAGCAATGAGATTCGTTTTTTTGGATGGTGAAGGTTTGTTATTCGTGTCAGTATGTAGATCTTTAATTATTTTGCAGGTTGGTTTTAGAATTTTATGATGACAGATTTGTAGCCTATTTTTTGGATGGTGAAGGTTTGCTATTGGTACAAATATCACGTGAAACACATTTCTATCTTCTATCCTCTCATGCAGTGCTCCTTCACAGTGTTAATGCATTGATTTTTACCTGACTGGGTAAAGAGTTGATTTCTGAGGCTGGTAATAACAGTTATTACTCTCTGCTATTTCTGCAACCAATGCCAAAAATGAGTAACTTAGGCCATAGAGAAATATGGAATATCTTACATTGTACCTGGCCGTAAGGTTGGAATTTACAAGAAAACCACACCCAGGTAAAACTAAATGACAGCCTACAAATCTTTTGAAAAACAAGAATATTCTGAATTGGGGGTGTATGAAATGGCCGAACACTCCACTTGATCACAATGACTAGGTCTGCAGACCACGTTTGGAGCACTGTTATAAACACATTAACGTGTACCCCGGAAAAAAAGTGTTCATACAGACTTAAATATCTACCTCCAAATTGATGCATTCTGTGTCCGTTTTTGAAAGGTACAGTGACAGTAAATCTCTGGAAAACTTCTGGATGGAGTCAGGTATAGTGCCTTCTTGTTCGTATGAACCCTGGCGTAGATTTTATTTTATTTTTTTTGTAATTATTTTAAATTTAGTTCTGCTTAGTTGTTATTGGCTACAGCGGCAGATGCTAACACTGCGACTGTCTTGATGTAGCAACTGAAGAATTAATTTCTCGTGCTGTTGTCCGCCTCTTGTAATAAACAGAGAACAGAAAAAAATGGAGATGCACAGGGATTATTAATTACATGCGGTAATTCATCTAGCAACACTACCAGAAGAACACGCGACGCATGCAAAATTGGCTAAGGGAAAACGCTAATTGACAAGGTGACGATATTATCGCAAGATCGCCGCATTTGAATTGGATCCATATTCATTTGTTTACGTTTGCTGTGTTTATTATTCCCCGTTGTGTCACTCATAATAACGGCGAGGCTTCTGGACTGAGAGAGGGAGTGCATCCCCGCCGCCGTGCTGTTTCAGAGTAAGCGGTGACTGACTGATCAAATTAGCCGCGGAAGCCAAGGTGGGAAGAACGGTTTCACGCATTTCATCATCGTTACCTCACTCTCGGCGCCGGCGGCGCTTTCCGAATGCTAATGATCGCGTGGCCCCGCGCTGTCTGTCCAGGCGGAGCACCTGAGTTCTCTCTTTCATGCACCTCTCCTCCTCACATCGTAACAGCTGACCCAGTCGGCACTTTTTAACACATGGTATTAGTGATTTACATATGCTTGAGTGCCCCGGCTCCCTGCCTACACTCTGTTGTATAGTGATCGGAGTAGCACCTAGACTCTGTGATGGTATATATACTCCCATCCTACGGAAACTGTCACGGTGACAGCGCCTGGTATTTCAGCTCGTGCTTTTTTTGAATTATGTAAAAGAGTAGGCCTGTGACCTCCCTGCTTATAAAAAAATAATAACGGAGCTCTGGCAGTCTGGCGCCTGAGCAAGTGACAGCCAGCACTTATCTCCTGAAAAATAAACCCTTTACAAAGTGTCTGAAATGAGCTGTGGAGCGGGAGGTGACTGTGGAGACACGATCGTGACGTACACTGTACAGGTAATGAGAGAACAGCTGTTAAGATTGTTCTGTCTTTATATCACCTGTAATAAAACCCGCAGTTTTTTTTTTTTTGTTTTTTGTTTTTTTTTTTTTTAAATCTGCCTGAACACAACTCAATCTTTAGATTTTATCCCATTGTGTATTTTCACATTGCCTATATTTCAAATTCGTTGCTAATTTGTGTCTATTTGCATCAACAAAAGGGTGGCATTATATTTAGTTCAGTGGAGTGGTAAATTGCTAATGCGCTTGTGTGAGTATCCTGCAATTTGGGTGCATAAACACCACCTGTGTGTGTGGATACAATTTTGCCTTTGCTTTTAGGAGTTCATAAAAAAAACAAAGCATTTACTATAGTGACTCAGAGCACTTGTTGCATATATCTGTAGATTATATAAAGTAAAATGGGGGCACACAAGTATAATTGGTTTAAGTTGAGTTTCTGGCCGGTACGGAGGAGCGGAGGGAGGAGGGAGCTGGCCCTGTATTTAGGAGAGCGCTGTCCATTCAGCACCTCGAGAGCGCTTCCCCGTCAAGGACAGCTGCAGGACCGCGGAGAGCGTCAGTGCGTCAATCAGGCTCGTAGGCGCGGCAACAGCTGTGACCTGTTGTGAATCAAGGCAGCTGCTGCCCATTGCTGAATCAATGGGTTTTACGTAAAGGTCGAGCCTTCGGCCTTGGGGGGGGGGGGCTGTCTTCATTTTGTGAGTTGCGAAATGTGTCTTGGTCTTTTTTTTTTTTTTTTTTTTTGTGGTTTTGACATTTTGTTATCTTACATGCTTCATCCAATGTATTGTCTCTCATCTAATCAACACCAGTAACCACCAAAGCTCTGTCTCACAGCTGTTTTTAAATATGTGCACGCATTAATATTGTGGACGCACGCGGTAGAAATTATCCATGGAATGGCGGTGCGCGCTGAAACTTTGGCCGTGTATCAAAGACAGCGAGGAGACAGCGGAGTGGAATTTGATTATTTCCTATGCCTGTAGACTGTGAAATGCAGGAAAGAAAATGTCAGATTTCCATTCAGGATTTGTATTCTGCAATGGTTGAACCTCGCAAGGTGTGAGCAGGGAGGGTATGCAGCCTGTGGAGCTCTTTGGACTGAAGTTACACTCATATTTTTCACTGCCTGTCATCACATTAATATTGGGAGGGATTGGAGCCTAATAAATGCTGATTTACTAATAAGAGTAGACAGTTCCTCTCTTGCTGAATCCTCTCCCTGTACTCAAAAGTATTTTATGGGGGTGAGGAGACTCGCAGGAAAGGGAGGTCAAGATGCGAAGGCCTTTATTTTTCCCACAACATCCTCTGCCAGGCTGAAATAATTGCTTCCCACAAACAGAAACACATGTGCAATTTGTTTGCTGTTTTGAAACCAGATATTAATACGCTACTGGCAGAGGCACTCAGCAAGCGTACTCAGATTTGTGTTCGCACAGATGTTCATTTGATCAAGGCTTGGGACAAACTGCACACTATACAGTTTAGGCAGTATGTTCCTCATGCACAATAAGGTCACCCATATGGATTGCCTATATGGGGTAGTCTTGCATGACTTTTAGCATCACCTGAGCAAGACACCTAACCCCTAATTGCTCCCAACGAGCTGATTGGTACCTTGCATGGCAGCCTTTCACCGTTGGTGTGTGAGTGTGTGTGTGAATGGGCGAATGAGAGGCATCAATTGTAAAGCGCTTTGGATAAAAGCGCTATATAAATGCAGCCCATTTACCGTTTACTCTTAATGCAGCTGAGGATAAAAGGTGGCGCTCTTTCATGCTCGATTTTTGGTGGCGAAAAAGACCCCCACAGCGTGTCTCACAAAGCAAGAGCTGACCAGCGGATAAGAAATGAAGTGTCGGCTCTTATAAGACAAGGAATCTGGCCGAGGCAGATAAAGTGGTCTTACGGTACGGCCGGACAGTGACCATTTCTGTTCCCCTACTTTGCTTTAAATGTCGATGCCTATTGGTATTTGTTAAAAGTGTTTCCAAATGACAAATTCAAAACACAAACAGAGATTTTGTACGTCTGAAGAGAGGCGCCCTTGGCCGTCAGTTCCATTCCATCTCTAAAGACCGTCTCAGAAGATAGCGTAGGACACGTCCCACAGAACATTTAGGATAGGATTTGTGCAATTGCAGAGATCTTAAGGGATGGTAAGGTCATGTGTGTAGGTTCGCAGGCCCCGTCCTTCTGTTATATATGGATATATAACTATGCGGTGCCCTTCAAAACTGTCTGTACATTTGGCAAAGGGGAGCGAAAAGGACGATGAAAAATGGCAGTTGTTTATCAGCTTCAGTTTATCTTGCACTGAGACATATGAGAGAAATATAAGCTTTACCTGAGGTAAAATTGTTCAAAGAAAAAAAAATTATTGAAGAAATAATGTTGTTTTTATGTTTTGTTTTTTTTTTCAAAAACATTCCTGCTATCATTTATAGTTTACTTTTAAAAGTTGAACTGAGTCTTTGGGAACTTGTGAGTGGTCATTCCTGACTTCTTGTTTCACTGTTATAAAAAACAATTTAATTTAAAATAGTTTAAATGCCTTTAAAGTCTCCACCATTAGAGCAATATGTCTGAAGTTTTAAGCAGCTGGAGCTGTTGTGAACTTGACTGTAAGAAGGCGCAAATGTGTTTTTGCCCCACGCACAGCGAGGAGGAGGATGGTTTGAGAGCCAAAATATTCTCCAAGGATCACACTTTGAGAATATGCAGCAGCTAGTTTCATCTTGGGGTCGACAAGTTGCAAAAAACTACAATTAGAAACCACCTCCATGCCGACATGCTATTTGGAAGGTTATTTTTTTCCTGTGAGCAATGGTATCACAATAAGATTTTATAATTTCTTCATAAATCCTATGTTCTCTCATATGAATATGAATGCGTTTCTGGAAGATTTCCGACCTGTAAAAATTCGGTGAAATTTGGGGTGTGCCACCCATGGGCGGTATAGTTGCCCTGTGTCAAAACACATGAATTTCCAGTAGGGATGGGCATGACTACCCAAGCATTCGGGTGCCAGAAAGATGTTAGGTGTTCTCATAACTGTCGTTAGGAACAAGATAATTGTAAGTATCTCTCCCTAGCATGACACAGCTGTGGTACCATTAACGTACGCGATCTGAATTACTTCATTAAACATTCAGCTGTAAAAGCACATTCCATATGGAATGTGATATGTGTACTCTGCCTATACATTGGCTTCAGTGAATCAATACATAATGGGGAGCAGCAATCTCGAGAATGGCTTCATACCACTTCCAGTAGCACACCAGAGGGAGCGTGACGCTGGAATGAATGGCTAAATGAAAAAAAATCTACAGGACACCCCGAAGGAAGTATTTGTTGCACAGGCTCTATCATCACATTATTCAATATCCATCAGAGTTATTTCAGAATTTCTGTACTGTTTCAGAATCGAATGCAATTCCGCGAAGCCAACGCGGGGTCGAGGAAGATGAAGACGAAACACCTCGGAGGAAAAACTGATCCTCAGCAGAGCCTCGAGGGGGGCGGGAGATTTGCTGGAACAAAGAAACACAATTGCGTGTGATATGGCATTTTATATCTGAAACATGAACTAACGGTAACTGTTTTACGTTAAAACGTGTGTAATGATCTGGTTGTATTGTAGACCTTTGGCAGAGCATTCTGTAATTAAGTACACATTAATTCTGTGAACAAGTGAATGTCAGGTGAAATGTATGCATCTGTCATCGAAAATATGGTTTCCTGATTGATCTCCATTAAGCATGTCCCTAAGGGAATTAACCCTTTTTCTTAATCCTTGTGCAAAAAGTTATGTCACTGGATAAGCTTGCCATAACAATACCGTATATCGCATAAGTCCCTGTCTGGCTCAGAAATGTCTGGCTCAGAAATCATTGGATGCACAGAAAGCACTTCCTGGAATTCCGAAAACTATATTTGATGCCTTAGTTCTGGGAGGATGTCTTGTCTGTGGCTGACAGATAACACTTTAATTAAACACAGAGAGCTATGTAAACCTGCTGCTGACTGTTTATGCATATGCTTAAAGACATGAAAGATTGGGGGATGCGATTAAAAAAATTCAATCTCATTAGTTCACACTACATCAGGCAGCTGCATAACTGCTTTTTTACACACTGAAGAAATACTCTTCTAAACAAGTGTCCATAGAGCACACACACAGTAGGGAGAAACAGCTTGTGTACACATTAGAAACACACCTTGTTGTCAAATAAACATTTTGTTTTAAGCTTTCTTGCCTTTGAATCATAACATGCTCCTCCTTCATACAGGTGAATACAGCATGTTATTCTACCTGTGGATTATTAATAATGAAAATGAGGCTTGTGATAATTTAAAAAATCTGTTGAATTAACGTGAAGCCATTTCACTCTCAGCCTTGTTAGGCTTCAGCACAGGATGAATTGCATGGAAACCGTAACCATGCAGAGGGTCATCAGTTTGGTTGTGAGAGAGATTCGAGGACACTGGCTCCTCCCCCTTGTTTGTTGAATGACAGAAGAGGAATCTGCTCGATTAAAACAACTGCCTGGGTTTAATTTTGCAGTCGAGTCACCTTGCATATTATTGCAGCTTAATCGGACAGACAGGCCAAACACTGCTTCTTTGTCAATGTGAGCTCAAAGTTTAAAGTTAAAAATTTTAAAACAGGGGTCTAGGGAATGTGTACTATATCACTAAGTTTAATCACAGCCTCCAAGACAAGTTTATGCAGGATTGAAATGAAACCAGAAATAAATTTGTGATCTATGAAGGCCAAGAAACAAGTACGACAGAACAACACAACGGCCTCCCAGTGTCCTTCAGTCTCACACCCATGGCCCAACAAAAGGCAATAAGAATTTATTCCAGCGCGTGCCGCATGGCTGCCAATTGGAGGACCGTTATCACAAATCAGACTTTCAAGGAAAGTCTGACACTGAAGCAAAATGTACGCTGAATGGACATGAAAAGCACTTATTGAGCTTTGAAGTGTTTTTTTTTTTTTCTTTTCTTTTCTTTTTTTCAAGTGAGCAATGATGGAAGTTCCTTTTCACGGACTTGATTTGAAGCAGAAATTCACTTAAAAACACACATTCGCCATGATTTCCCTGGCAAATAAGAGCCAGTCGGGCCACCGTCGGTGCCGCCAGCTGTCTGTTCGCCAGTGTTTTTCGCAGATCATCATTACAGCAGTGGCACCGTGACATTACATTACAGGCATTTAGCAGACGCTCATATCCAGAGCGACTTACACAACGCTTACATAACATTTACATTTGCATCCATTTATACAGCTGGATATATATACTGAAGCAATAATGCAGGTTAAGTACTGCTGTGTCAAGAGTACAACGACAGTGTCCCACCCAGGTAACGAACCTGTGACCTTTAGGTTACAAGACACCTACACTGCCATATACTCTGGTAGACTGCTGCACCAGAGCCATCCAAGTATTTTACACATTTACAGCAAATTATCCATCTCCAGTGCTCTACTGTAGTCTGCAAGCAGACAGCTGCCTCTCTTATCACACTGAGGTACAGCCCAGTTTTTACTGCACATGCTTGCGTACATTTACACAGAAAGTGTTGGTTTCATCAATACGAAAGTTAACTTGCGCAAGGTCAAACATTTATGACTGATAGGTCTTGCATATGCATGTATTCTTGTGGTATAAAAGTGAGAGTCAAGTTATGACATATGCTGTATAATACTGAAATATGACAATTTCTCGGATCATTGTGCACGATTACCCATTGTAAATGTATTTTAATGATGCTACACATTCATGTTTCAAATATTCCATATTTTCATATTGCAACCATCTGTCAAAGACTGCTTATATTTTATGATCACATTAAATTTATTATTATTTTTATTATTTTGACATTCAATGGCAAAGATTGTCTGCTTTATTGCATCTACCTCATGTAAATAAAGAAATGTTTTCAATCAGCCTTTTAAAACTAGCTCTGTCAAAAAGCTGAACCGTCTAAACTTTTGATGTGACATCGACAAAATGTCATCACATGCTTCTTAATGCTTTATTGGCAGTTCTCTAAGCTAACCTCCCTCTATCTTTATGCAGAATCAATACAATTTAAACCCACGAAAGACGATAAAGGTGTTCAACAGACCAAAAAAAGAGCTTCCCAGTGATTTAGGGATCTCCTAAAGCAAGTAAAATGCAACATTAATTACAGAATGACTTCTCTGCAAGAGGTTAATTTCAGCGCCGTGTGCACTGAAAACTCAAGGTCTCCAAAGCGATAGAACTAATGAATTTCAGTGTGTCGTTTCTGAAGAGGTTTCACATTTGCATTTTCAGAGTTCCACAGTTTTTCAAGTGTCTTTCAAGTGACAAAGCAACGTGCCAGCATAACCACACTTTCCTCACAAAAAAAGTTAAATTGTTTATTGAACAACAAACGGATATATTTGTTGAATTTTCTTGGATCTGGGAGCATACGAGGTTGCCTAAAATTCCACTCACTCCCACGTCCCAGCACACTAATGTATACTGAAGAAAAATCCATCAGGGAGAACTTCAGTTTCATCTTCGTAAATTCAGTGCAGTGTCATGTCTGCCTGACTCCCATTCCAAGGTTTCCTCCACGGTGATGCATGGTTCAGTGTGATGCCCTTCATACACAAGAACTGATGTGACCAAAGGCAAGAATATGGATTGGGGAAAGACAGTTTCTCTGGGTGGAAACATTTTTCTTCCCCCTCAATAGAGAATAAATATTTATGGCGGAATTCACAATGGACCCTTCTGTAGCTTAATACAATTTAAAATCTTAAAATCAAATTTTTATTATAAAATTTTTTATTTAATCTACGGAGTGCTTGCAGACTAAAGATGTCTATCAGTTTGTGTCATTTTCAGCACATGGAGAAGAATGTGGGTAAGGACACACAGGGAAACTACCACTCCCATGATCCTCTTCTCACAGCCCCACAGCTCTAGCTCCTTTAAATTGGCAGCAGGAAATGTCATTTGGCCTAGGGGGCTTCTTGTATCTGACATTGTGGTGCTATGAGAGCAATGCAGGGGAAGCCATAAACTGACATATCAGACATTGGTTTCTAATAAAGGGTCAGTGTGGGTTCATCCATGTCTGATTGACAAGAGGAGTCACAATGGACCAATTATGCGCCTATATGCCAACAATTCCCCAATCCTGCGTTTCCACATGGGGCTTCATCAGCATAAACCCTGTAGAACTTTTTTATTTTATTATTTTTTTTGATATGAACAACCTGGTCTGACCTTCGGAAACTTCAAAGACCCTGAAGATAGTTTTCACAGACTCTGCATACACAGAAAACTCATCTGATCGCCAAAGGTTCGGCCCATCATGTTCAAAAAGTTAAAACGGTTGTCGTGGGTTAAAGGAATTATTATATTCATGTATGTATAATTTCAGGATGTTGGGCTCTACTGACTGCTTGAATTCTAGTTTGCTGAATCAATTTACTTCTGAAATAAATTTGATTAAACCTCACATTCATTCTTCATGTGAATGCAGAAGCTCTGCCAGATGTACTTGATGCTGGTGTGTTTAAAAAATGCATAACAAATGCTGTGATTGACTTTTCATCCTAAACCATGGATGAAAGCTTGCTTGGTCTGCAAAAATTACCGTGTCATTCTTGAGCAGTTCTCCTTTCCCTTTCATGTCTTTGTATGTTCCCACTTTTAAAACTGAACTTCGATTGATTGAAATCTGGTTCTGACAGCTTGCTCCATAAATATGAATAATTTAATTTTGTGGGCTGTCACAAAAAAAACCCACAAATGCACTGTAAATGAGCGCATACGATATTGAGAGAAAAACAAGAATCAGATCCAAATGAAATTAAAATGTACATTCATCAAAAATAAGTTGCTAAAACTTCAATCAGAGTAAATTACAAAGAGGGCCAATGTGTGCATTAGAGTCGTTGTGCTCCTCAGAGTCACAAACGGGTTGTTTTGAATCACTTACTCCATAATTTAACAAGGTTTATTGAATATGGAGTAATTCTGATGTAAACATGCATTGCAGCTGATTTGTTGCTATTTAACTTCTCGGTGTCGTACTGAAAATGTGAGTGTTTGGTATATACATATTTACATGTCTGCATATCATAATTCACAGCAACAGAGTAATGCACATATTTAAATTTATTTATTCATAATGATCTGTTTTGCCAACTCATTGTTCTTTCTTCCAATGTTCTGCTTCTGGTTGTTCAGAGCTGCCTGAGAAGCTTGAACTCAACTTGTTCCTCTGTCTGGGCAGCAGGGTCAGGGGGTCAGTTCTCCAAATTCAGCTCCAGTTGCCTTCTCTCTCTGTATGTATATTGGAAATTATTTAAACTGTTTAACTACAGAGAGTAGAAATTAAATTTTCTGGAAAAATACTAATTTCAATAATTCCACGTGTCACGTATAGTTCAAGATGTAAGTGTCTCAGTTCAAAATCCGTTCCAATTCCATTGCTTAACATTCCTTGAAAATCCAGTTCACATGGAAAATTCTCCTGTTGGAGTCTCAATAGCAATTGTCCCATTCACTGTTATTTATACTGAAACTGATCCACCGTCTGGCTGGACAGTACCACAAAGAATCCAAGCTGGAAAAAAAGTTGAGTTTGATGGCATTTCAGAAAAGAACACAGTGTATTTATAAATAATCACAGTGTATTTATGGGCCTCTTATCATTCATTTGCATTTCTGTATCCCCCTGGAACACTCCAACTTGGTATGAACCAGCCATTTTATTTACAGGCTATTTATAGCAGGGCCTGGTACTGTATTAATACTGTCTCCAGCAGTGCGTTATTTCATCACCATTCCCACTGGTTATTCTATTTACTTTGTTTCCAGTGTCCGGTTTCTATTATTTATTTAATTATGTCACAAAGCTGCAGAGAAGACCATCAAGAGTCCATTAAGCATGTAATGCAGGTAAGTATGTTACACCAGAGGTGCTAGCTGGTTTAGCTTCTTGCCCTACGCTATCCTGTTCTTTTATCGAACATTAAGATCCCAGAATATGTTTTTTCAAGTGTTTCCTCATTCCACAGAGCAAATAAGTAAATACAATGCATAATGAATGACAGCAGCACTTTTAATTAGGTGTATTATCTGTAATATCTGACTAAAGGCATAACAGACAGTCAAACATGGGAGTAAAAGGGGGAATGTAGGGGGCGGAGACTTATACTTTGACGATTCGATTAATCGAAACTCAAGCCAGTTTCTTCCAATAAAGTATAAAACACTACATATAATGAAACACACAGAAATGAACAATAAATCACCAGAAAAACACCTCAAAATCACACGAACACCAGGCTCCCGTTACGGCACCGTCCTAGTGTGTGTTTGGGCCTCGGTCTGGTATCAAATCCAGAATGAGCCAACACTAGCGCGCTCACTTGCGACTCCTGCTGGTCGTTGAGCTGAACTGTGAATGCATTAACTGTCGTCCTCCGCCTCGTGTCTGTGTGAGGCCAAGTTGTGAACGGTGGTGTGATGAGAAGCGGTGGAGATGTCATATGCTTTGGAGGTGCATGCAAATCACCACAGAATGCTCCCTATATCAGTTCACCCCAACCTCCCCCCCCCCCCCAGCCACCATAAATAGCACTCAAGAATAAAAATGACAAAACTACATGGGCCATCGATCTTTCTCATTGTTATCGGCATTAAACTTAATGTTCTTATTCACAATGACTCCAACAACTTCCAAAACTGTGTCTGATATTGAATCATCTGCATAAAATAATTTATTTTGTTATTTTGCCACTATTACAGCAGTTAAATCTATCATGTTTCATCCATTAAATTCAGCTCTTCACTCGTTCGTGGAAAGGGATGGTACTTTCATCGGTGCTGAATCGGGGCATGGAATTCTTCCGCAGTTTGCCATTTAAAAAAAAAAAAAAAAAAAAGCAATCCGGTGTCATCTAAGAGGCAGATGTGTTCAGATGTCACTCAATATAAACACAATTACCCAGCGCTCTGTTTGAGATTGCCATCTGACTAAAAGTCATCTCCCTTAACCCCGCACTAGATGGCCATCCAGGACCCGGTTTCTGAAGGCCAATTTTTTTCTTTCTTTGGTGACATTTTGCTGTGATGTGAAGAGAGCGCAAGCCTCAAACAGCCCAGCTGCGTCCAGCCGTGATCACGGCAGCTTTCAGCAATAGCTTGCATCCTCCATATTAAGGTTCCACTTGTGCTCTCTCTCTGTGGTTATGGGAATAGGTAGCACAATGCTGCACAATTATAACTGCTCCCTTTTTAAAATGTTTTAATGCCCCCCTTCATTTCCAGGGGCCATTCCCATATCGCTCTTAGTACAGCTGTAAAAAATCCCAGCATTCCCTGCTCCAGTTCCTGCTTTTATACGCTTCTTGGTTCCAGGGTTGAAGCAAGTAACGGCTACCACTTAGTGCTAAAAACAGCTGATATAAACTTTAAGTTTTTTTCTATCAATTTCTGAAGTTAGTACTGCCACATAATGGGAGAGCAGCCATAAAATGTTTGTGATGCTAAATGAGACAGAAGTGTAGAAACTGTAAATATAGCTCAGCTGTAACTGCGGGCTTTGAAAGCTATTCATCAAAGACAAACGCTGACCGACGCAGTGTCCTTGTGTCTCACTTGTGAGTCGTTAAAATCACACATTAGAGGACGTTACCGTGGTGTTGCTGCTGAAACTCTTGGCCTTGACTGGCCTTAAACAGCGGGAGTAGAGAACTGTCGAAGGCCGGCTGAAAATATGTGGCCTGTTTATTGCAGACCCTCTGGAAATGGTATCACTTGTAATGTTAAATTTATTTATTTATTTTATTTAACCTTTATTTAACCAGGAAATCCCTTGAGATTAAAATCTCTTTTTCGAGGGAGACCTGGTCAAGATAGCACACCATTCAAAGTTACAAAAAAAATAAATAAATAAAATAGAGCATGTTAAAAACAGACAAAGGACAACAGATACATAATAAAAAATCCAGCTTATGAATAACAATTGCACTCTTCGGTTACACAGTTTTTTTACCAGAGCTTTGAACTCTCCCAGAGAGACAAAATCATTACACTGTAGTGTGTTCTGAAAATGAACAGGATTATAAATAAAATGGGGAGTCATGCAGCTGTGTACTCTCAGGTTTATGGCTATAACTTGCTCTGAAACAGACTGTTAAGCACAGACAGGCTGATTCCTCTGCACTACAGAACAGCAAGCCGCATTGGGACTAATGTTATGTCATTTATTTCTCAATAAGGTGGGTCCGGGAGGGCCGCAGTGTCTGCAGGTTTAACTCCAGTCCCGGAGGGCCGCAGCGTCCGCAGGTTTAACTCCAGTCCCGGAGGGCTGCAGCGTCTGCAGGTTTAACTCCAGTCCCGGAGGGCTGCAGCGTCCGCAGGTTTAACTCCAGTCCTGGAGGGCCAAGGTGCCTACAGGTTTAACTCCAGTCCTGGAGGGCCGCAGTGTCTGCAGGTTTAACTCCAGTCCTGGAGGGCCGCAGTGTCTGCAGGTTTAACTCCAGTCCTGGAGAGCCGCAGTGTCTGCAGGTCTAACTCCAGTCCTGGAGGGCCACAGTGTCTGCAGGTCTAACTCCAGTCCTGGAGAGCCGCAGTGTCTGCAGGTTTAACTCCAGTCCCGGAGGGCTGCAGTGTCTGCAGGTTTAACTCCAGTCCCGGAGGGCTGCAGTGTCTTCAGGTTTAACTCCAGTCCCGGAGGGCTGCAGTGTCTGCAGGTTTAACTCCAGTCCTGGAGGGCTGCAGTGTCTGCAGGTTTAACTCCAGTCCCGGAGGGCCGCAGTGTCTGCAGGTTTAACTCCAGTCCCGGAGGGCCGCAGTGTCTGCAGGTTTTTAGGTCTCCTTCCAATAAGCAGCCAGTTTAGGCTTGTTTGTCAATCAATGACTTGAACTAAACACCCTGCAGAAAACCAGCAGACACTGCAGCACTCCTGGAGTTTGTTTTTTTAAATTTTTTTATTTTAAAAATTCCACCTGAATTTGAAATGTGTCATTTCTGTCAATGTGTTCAGGTACTGTATGCCCCCTGTGGATACCTCACGAGAGTGAGCACAACCCACGGTTTTCCTCCAAAAAAAACACGGTGTCAATACTGCTTCATTTCATATCACAGTACCACAATGTGAGCATGTGCAGGGCAGGGGCGGAGGAGACCCAATCAGAGCAGACCACAGGCGCCCAGACAGAACAGCAGGGTTCATTTGAGCAAAGGAATGCTGCAGCAAGCCCTGCTGATTGAATCCCACCCAGGTGATCTTGAATAAAATGGAATAGAAATGGACTAACACAAGGTTTTTAAGTGCTAATTGCATTGCTGATGTGTAAAGATGAATAAACTGAACATATGAAAGAAATGTATTTATTTAAAAGTGAGTTTCCATGTGAGCAGTTTCAATGTGTTTCTTTTTTTCTCTCTCTCTCTCACTGAAGGATGTCGGATTCAGTGTTCTTTCTGTTTTTTTTATGCGTCACCTGGTTATAGGTGTTGAAAAGTCATCCCTTCTGAGGAACGGAAACTGGTCCATTCAGCCTTTCTTTTCCTCCAGCTGTTCTGCAAAACCTGCAAGATCCCACCCTGCTGTGCTGAATCACATCCTGACATCTTAGTCTAAATCCTTCCTTAAGGAGCAAAAAAAAAAAAACCCTTTTCTGACCCCCTTTTAGCCATTATTGTATGAGCTTGTATATAAACTATCATAAAAGTAAGACTAAAGAGGAGACTTAATCATCTTTAATCATCTGGCTTTACGAGAGACAGGTATAGCCATTATGGACATTGATTAAATGCTGTTGGATGATCATTCACAACCAACCCCAGGATTCTCAAGTACCTCGACAGATTCTGAAAGGGGGAATTTGTCGCAGTGAATGACCGAATTGAGGCTGCATGCAGAACTGAGGCATTTTGTCAAAAGTAATTATGTTAATGATGTCTGCTAGACAAATTTGAATATTTCAAACCTCAATCAGCTGGACACTTTATTGCATTATATTCTCTGAGCAGATGCTCGCATGCAGAGTGACAAAGTAGCAGAACATAAATGCACTCACTTGATTTACGAGCGATACTGCCAGACCTGGCTAATGTTTTCAACAATAAAAGGCACAGTTCTGTAGTTCTGTTGGCTGAGACTGAGGGGAAACAACAAGGGTGTTGAAAAGGAAACTCTCTCTCTCTCTCTCTCTCTCTCTCTCTCTCTCTCTCTCTCTCTCAGTCAAATTCAAATTCAAATGTCTTTATTGATAGAAAATACACATGTAAATATTGCCAAAGCATCAAAAATCAATTAAAATACACATGTACAGGGAAATACTAAAAACAGTGAACATTCTGAAAACAACACAATAACAATATTAATGTTAAATCAACACAAGCACGTAATTTTTTAAAGAAAATAATTTTTAAAAAAAATACCTATAACAATGTGATCTCTTTCTCGCCAATCTCTTTATCCAGCACCTTCAGCACCATAGACAGCAGCCACAGCCCAGAGTGATCATCATAGACACCAGCCACAGCCCAGAGTGATCACCATAGGCAGCAGTCACAGCCCAGAGTAATCACCATAGACAGCAGCCACTGCCCAGAGTTATCACCATGGACAGCGCAGTAGTGACTGCATAATTCAATCACCAGGAGTCGGCTGTCATTGCAAGCAAATAGCAGCTGCAATACAAGACTTCATCCTTCATCAGTACCGGATAGATGGGGCCCCCACCCAAGGAACAGGGAGCTTGTGACTCTGCACGGTAACAAGTGTTGCTTTCTTTCTCAGATCTGGAAGCCACCTAGCCTGGTGTGATTCCTAGGAGCCCCCTGACTTTACATTACATTACCTGTAACATTACAGGCATTTAGCAGACCCTCATATCCAGAGCAACTTACACAACTTTTACTTAGCATTTACATTTACATTGCATTTATACAGCTGGAAATATACTTAAGCAATGCAGGTTAAGCATCTCACTCATGGGTACAATAGCAGTGTCCTACCCAGGAATCAAACCTTTGACCTTTAGGTTCTCTTAGGTTCCAGCTTCTTACCCATAATACCACACTGCCGCCGGAACCCCTGGCCTTACTTACCCCTACTTGCACTAGCTTGGCCTCTTGTACCAAGTCACCTGACCTTTCAACATCAGAAGCTTGGGCTTCTCCCCACATCCCACGATTCCCACTGTCATGTAAAAACAGACACGCCTACGCTAACCACGCCCACAGGGCTAACGTCGGCTCCCGTTAGCCTGTATGCAGCCTCTCCACGGTGGTGCCTGTGATGGCTTTTACAGTACATGCGAAGCAAGACCGTGATGATGTGCTCCATTACCTACTACAGCAGCCCCTAATTGAGATATATTACAAGTGATCTGCTATTAGAGATGCATAAATAAATCACACACAGAGATGACAGGGAGTTCATTTTTTTCCAGATTCTTTCCTCTGAACATGTATCCCACACTGATGTCAACAGGAAAGCATCACAACACCTTCCCCACACAAGCCAGTGCCACCCAGAGAAGGCTTCAAGATCTGTGAGATGTCATTTTTGAATGGCTGTCCCAAAATTACACAAAATGCCTGCTTCACGATTACTGGCCCAAAGACAATAATGTCAATTACAAATATGGTCCATCGTTCAAGTTAATCCATGATGATACCAGTTCACATACCGCAGTACATAACTGAATTAACAAGCGATTTTTGTAAATCAGTTATGTACTGTGTGGTATGTGAATGAAACCAAAATGAATGATCTCTTTTTTGGCATAAAGGTCAAGAATTAATTACGGCCTACCTTTCTCAATTCCTCAATGAGAACAGAAACTGATTGTACGTTATGGTTAGTACCATCTTTCCCTGAAAGTTCTCAGGGGTCTGCAGGATACCAGTTAGAAGGTGATAAAAATATGTGCTCGTCAAATTTGACCTGTTAAGACTGCTGCACACGTTCAAAGTTCAGCGATTTGAATATTCAGGGGTGTCTGCTCTGAAGCCTACAGGGGCGGGGCAGTGGAGATGAGCGAGTGGCCTAAGCTCGAGGGAAGCCATTTTCAAATGAGCGGTTTTAAGACCCTGTGAGGGAGTACATTTTCAAATGAGGGGTTTTAAGGCTCTGTAATAGGAGCGTGTATGAGTTAAAGGCAGCTCTTGTCTGTATTTCAAGCTTTTTAACAAGGTGGTTGGGCACGACTTTCGATAGCCGCAAAAATCCTGCACCTGTTCCTCAGCCCATTAAGCATAACCACCACCACCCCCCCCCCCCCCGCCCCACCCCCCATCCCACCCCATTTCTTCTGTTTCCCAAACATAGCATCTCTATTCATAAGTGAATATATTTGGTTTATTTCAGGGGTGGGCAGTTCCAGTCCTGGAGGGCTGGTATGCACCAATTACTGAGTCTAAATGGGCAAACAGGCTGTAAACACCAGCACTGTATTCACTCGTAGACTACATCACAGTAAAACGTTTCATGTTGGGACACAAGAACAGTCTTCGGTTGCTATTCATGCACGCATCAGGAAATGCGGCTGAAATGTCAGGTGATGTAATGTCTGGGCCAATTAAATAATTAAGGCCAGGAGTTGGCATGAAAACCAGAAGAAGACTCATTGCCCACCTCTGGTTAATTTAATTAAAATTAATTAATTGCATTTTATTGGTTGTTAGATCATTTTGATGAATTGAAGAACTGTCACTCCGTCACATGTTTTTGGGATTCTTTTGCATTTTACAGCCCTGGATGAAGTGCAAGTGATGGGCACAAAGGTGCATTTTTACCTGCCCGTGCGAAGGTCTGAACGGCTTGAGGAGCAGCTCTCTTCTGTGTGCCTCTGCTTCAGAAGCAGGCTGGTGTCCTCAGCAAAGTCTTCTCGCAGTTCCGGTCTTTCGCTAATGAGGACTTGCAGGCACTGCTTTCAAAAACAACTTTGCTGGCGTATCTGTGGTCGCTTGCATTTTTTGTTTTTTTGCATTTTCTTGCGGGCAGAACCTACGCCATTGGAGTTCAATCGGGGTTTTCACAGGAGGGTCACGCCAGGAGATTTCAATGAATATTTCAGCTAAAGGTTTGGCCGTGGTTACAAGTAAGATAAGTAAGCAGGATAACTTTTCAGCTTCAAATTTTAAAAAAAAATTGAGAAGTTGGGTCTAAATGTGGTTACATCATTATTTGAACTGCTTTTTCACAGAAGACCTTGGTGAGCAAACATGAAACAACTGCAACCTGAGGCATCCTGTGTTTATGTGTGTGTGAGTGTGTGTGCGTACGTGAGTGTGTGTGCGTGTGCGTGCATGAGTGTGTGTGCATGTGCGTGTGTGTGTGTGCGTGTGAGGGTGTGTGTGTGCGTGTGCGTGCGTGAGTGTGTGTGGGTGTGCGTGTGCGTGTGTGTGTGTGTGAGTGTGTACGTGAGTGCGTGAGTGTGTGTGCGTGTGAGTGTGTGTGTGTGCGTGTGAGGGTGTGTGTGTGTTTGCGTGCATGAGTGTGTGTGTGTGTGTGTGTGTGTGTGAGTGCGTGCGTGAGTGCGTGCGTGAGTGTGTGTGCGTGTGAGTGTGTGTGCGTGCGTGAGTGTGTGTGAGTGTGTGTGCATGCGTGAGTGTGTGTGCGTGTGTGTGTGTGTGTGTGTGTGTGTGCGTGTGAGTGTGTGTGCGTGTGTCTGTGCGTGTGCGTGTGTGTGTGTGTGTGTGCGTGTGCGTGTATGTGTGCGTGTGCGTGTGCGTGTATGTGTGCGTGTGAGTGTGTGTGTGCGTGTGAGTGTGTGTGCGTGTGTGTGTGTGTGTGTGTGTGTGTGCGTGTGTGTGTGCGTGTGTGTGTGTGTGTGAGTGTGTGTGTGCGCGTGAGTGTGTGTGTATCCTTTTGAAGTGGCATTACAGCTTGTGGCCCACTTTAATTCAGACATTCACATTTGCTTTAGTGGACCACAGACACAATCAACGAAGGCCGTGTCTTTTGCAGTTCCACAGATGTAAATTAAAGGTAGAAGATTATAGAGGTGTATTAATGTCCTTGCTTTAATAATTGTGGAACTATAATTTCATCAAAATGCGGCCATTGCCTTTGATCTGGATCGTAATGTGTTGCTTTTATCCTAATCTAATGTATTTTAATTAATGTGATTAAACAATCATCTTGCTCCAGTGAGCACCTTGGTAATGAGCTACTCACTGCCCCACTTTTAAAAATTATTCTGAGCAGCCCTTTCTATTCTTTTTTACAAAATGACAGAAACGGAGACTACACATGGCCAGCTAAAACATATGTACACAGACCACCAAAAAAATTGGTATAAATCAGCGCTTTCCACAGCTCTCCTCAAAAGTTATCGAGCAACTGAAAATCAGGCAGTTTCACTTTATCTTGTTGATACAGTTTTTACTCTCGGGTGAATCCTATTCCTGTTCCACTGAGCTGCCAAAACGAAAGGAACGACTCTGTTTCCCTTTAACAGGAAGACTCGGGAGTGAAAATTAACCCCTACACTGTCCTGTCCCGTCCCAATCCCGCTAAAAAAAAATGTAAATTTTTAGACCTGTCCTGTCTCTGAGCCTTCCCATTCCCACAGGGAGCACGAGTTTACAGCCCTGTCTAGCATCACACCAATCAATCAATCAACCAATCAATCAAATTTTATTTATATGGTAAATAATTCACAGTAAGTAAATCACAGCTATTGTCACAATATGCTTCACAGACAACTCTGGCCTAAACCCCCACAGGAGCGAGCCTAAAGAAACAGTGGTAAGGAAAAAACTCCCTGTGGCAGACGGGAAGAAACCTCGGAAGGAACCAGGCTCAAGGGGGGAACCCATCCCCCTCTGGTCGGCTCAGGGTGTAGATTGGTGACCAACATGGTCAGCGATGATCAGCAATGACATGGTATTTCAAGCTATTGTGATGCTTACCAGTGAATAACTTGGACACACAAAATGGCTGTTCATTTATATCATCATATTGCAAAAAAAAAAAAAGAAAAAAAAGCCGCGTAGCTCATATACACAAATCGGATCTCTGTACACCTCTAGCTAACCTCCATGGGTGGGAAGTGGTAGGATAATTAAGAAATACTGTAAGACAATAAAAAGAATAAAATACCCTGTAAGTCGTCTCTTAACATTCTACTTTACATCAACACGCCTGACCTCCGTATCAATTTACTGCTAAATTACTGTTTCTGGAAGGCTTGGACGGTTTAATTGAGGTAAATAACGGTTACAGAGCTCAGAGGCTTAACACACCATAACGTCTCTGGGGTTTACAAGAGGAGGGAAATTGCAGGCTGGGAACTTAATAGGCCATATAATCATAAACCAAATATATATACTTGTTGGTGAAGTTTAATGCTAATTTAATCTTCAGTGCGAATGCTACTTTGGAGGGAAAAAAAAAGATCATTCCTACATTTCACTAAAAACAACGATGGCAGTCATTTTGGGCTTTTTTGGTGAAAATGGTACAGCAAACACAGAATGGAATGTTTCTCATCCAATCAGAGTAATCAGCGGTGGATGTTTGCATTACCAGGGTTGGCCGGCATAATTGGGGGTGTGTCTAAAGACATCTCTGCTCTGAAAACGTGATCTTGCATAGTTAGTTTGTTTTCATCCAACAAAACCATCTCTTAATTGCTGGCTCTCTGCATAATTTCAGAGCATCTGGTACATCTGGTAAGCAGGTGAGAAGCCTACATGTATTTTATACATACTGCACGTTCATTCATTACAGAAATTTCCAGTCTTAAGGGCATACAAAGAGCAAATACTATATGCAAATAAAGCATATAAATTTTCATATCTGCGTGCACAGATCAGATTTATTTTACTTACAATGTTTCCACCTTTCAACTTCACGTTGTTCTTTCAGTGCCTATTTGTCACACTGAATGCAGGCATCTGCTTAATATATAAAATAATTACATCATGAAAAATGCTTTAACTGAGCTTCCCGTTATTAGTGTGCACGGTGAAGTGATGGAAAGCACACATCTCAAGAGAGATTTCTTTGTGCGAAACTTCGCATTTTAACAAAGTAGAATAAAAGTTTTTAACTTAGATATTTCCAAATTACAGTAAAGTGGCAGTTCTCCCTCATTAATTCAATACTGGAGGCTAATATGTTTATTTCTCTCACTCTGACAAATAAATTGCTCCAGACAGCGCAGCTAAATACATTACCAGTTTAAGTGTATAATGTTTTTTTTTTCCTTTCATATTTAAATAATGTTTTGTACAAGTTACTTACTTTTAATCGTGTTGTCTGGAGAGACTCCAGCTGATTGACTTTGCAAAGGTCTGGAAGTGAAGTTCAGTGTGCTACTGTGCTCGATGTATGAAACATCTTACCTGGCCTGGGACTGTCAGAATTTAATGCCATTGCGGAGCCACACATTCAAAATATACCTTTTGGTGAAATGCATCTCATTTCTTCTGAAGTGTAGCAGCTAAAGCTGAAGTGAATGTAATGTTAATCTAGCATTAAACTGGCCATGTCTCATCTTGAAGCATAGTCTACGGGTACACAGCAAAGAGTAGTATAGCTGGTCTTGTAACCTAAAGGTCACGGGTTTGATTCCCAGGTTGGACACTGCCGTAGTACCATTGAGCAAGGTACTTAACCTGCAATGCTTCAGTGTGTATATATATATATATATATATATATATATATATATATATATATACAGCTGTATAAATAGATGCAATGTAAATGCTATGCACAATGTTGTGTAAGTCGCTCTGGATAAGATCATCTGCTAAATGTAATGTAATGTAATTCAAAGAGCCTAATTTCTAAAACCAAAGTAACTATGCCTACAATTGAGAGCATAAAAGAACAAAATACACATCTTTACTTTGGTTTCTAGTAGTAATATAACCAAACATTGCTGGCTTACTTTGAGTTATAATTCTTACCTTTTCAAAAGCCCTGTCCTGCTTTCCAAACTGGTCTTCCAATCTGGCACAGAAATACAATTCCCATCATGCCTGTTGCCAGCATCTTTCCAGAAGCGATAGACAATGACTTTGCAATGAATGATGGGAACTTGAGCTGAGGGGAACATGGAAATGATTGTGTACGCTCTTTCAATGTGACGTCTAAGAATACACTTCCTCATATAATACACACATTTGATTTAGAAATCGCAAAGACGACAAAAAGTAGCTGAGAACATGAATGCCGACGCACATATAGTTTTCAAATAAAAAAGTATAGCAGAGGTTTTTCCATCTACATGATACAGAGTAATTTATATAAATTGTAAGAGCTCTTTTCAAGTAGGTATTGTAAGCATGGAGCTGTGGGTCATTCACTCTCATAAGCAGATAGCAAAATGATGTTTTTTTTTTCTGGGAATTCTTCATTTAAGGCACTCTTTTGATTTTCTTCAAAGAGGCAATGGCTGTTCCTCTTCCCCGAACAGCCCGACAACAACACATCTCTCAGCGATCTGAAATCACTTCAGTGAAGGCCGATAATTACTCGAGCACCAAGCACCGCACTGCTTGCCTGACTAACCTTGACAGACTCACAGCACAATCAAAGCTCTCGTGAACCTCATTACAAAACATTCAATTCCTTTACTGAACCCTGTAAGATAAAGTTCAGTTGACAGAAATGTGTAAATAAATCCCTGTTCATTCTCAACTGTGTATAGATAAGTGGGCTTTGAGCACGGAGAAAAAGTATCAGAAACAGCTGAAAAAAGATTATTTAACATTTCAATGGGAATCTCAAGAAAATACATTTCCAGTGGTAGCTTTTTCTTTAGGTTCAGCTTATAAATGAGACCACATTGAGAAAAGTTTGGGGGATGCTTAAGGTATACAGCCAAAAAGATAAATTATTTATACAACTATATTGTTAAAAATAAGTAACACCTGAGTTTGGCTACATTGAGAATACTGTGAAAAGTGTTGGATTTGCATTTTTTTAAAAACTATGCATCTATTTGTACTCAGTGATTATTTTCAACTTAAGAACTTGTTTAGATTTGCATAAATCCATTAGGGTTGGCCGGATCTGGACCGTTTAAGAAAAATGCACTTAATTTAAAAGGTTTACTTTAATTGAACAAGTTTAGTCAACTTTAAAGCACTGCGAAAAAGCATTTAACAACCATATCTCCACTGGGGCTTCTGACATCATTCAAACAAATCCAAAGTGCAGGCTGTTCTCTAAACACATTTAACTTGCTGTTTTTTTTTTTCAAATCAGATCAGAGCTGTTTTACAAAGAATTACTGAGTTAGCTGTATAAGTGCACAGAGAAAAACCCGAAACCCTCCCAAATTGGGAACATGAACTGAAATAAAAACTGCGCAGTTATCCAGTTAAGTCGGTAACCTGGCTTCGTGAAATATGACCCCAGAGGCCTCTTACAATACAGGATCAATACAGGAAATCTTTACAGCCACAGAGTCGTTGTGAAATAATAATCTGTGAAGTACTTCAGCTGGTGTTGAACCCCCAGGCTTTTGTCTTTAGTTCAACCCAGCTTGAAGACTAGAGCTCAAACACTGAAGCCGTGCCGTACCATGCCGTACCGTGCTGTGCCGTGCTGTACCATGCCGTACCGTGCCGTGCCGTACTGTGCTGTACCGTGCTGTGCCGTATCATGCCGTACCGTGCTGTGCCGTGCTGTACCATGCCGTATCGTGCCGTGCCGTACTGTGCTGTGCCGTATCATGCCGTACCGTGCCGTACCGTGCTGTGCCGTGCTGTACCATGCCGTACCGTGCCGTGCCATACTGTGCTGTACCATGCTGTGCCGTATCATGCCGTACCGTGCCGTACCGTGCTGTACTGTGCTGTGCCGTGCTGTACCATGCCGTACCGTGCCGTACTGTGCTGTACCGTGCTGTGCCGTACCGTGCCATACCATGCCGTACCGTGCTGTGCCGTACCGTGTTGTACCGTATCATGCCATACTGGGCCGTACCGTGCCATACCATGCCGTACTGTGCCGTACCATGCTGTGCCATACTGTGGCCTTTGCTAGAGTTACCCACACTGAAGAGACACTGAAGGTGCTGGCTAAGCATAGATTCCCAAGGGCTGTCGTTCATTACTTCACATTCAGCACACTTAGCTGCCACTCTCAACCAGAGCAGCTTAAACCGAGAACATCTTCGTTAGTCTCAGCAATACAAAAGCGAGCGAAACTATGCAAGCCTAGCCTCGGTGTTTCTGTATGGGGCGGACTAGGTTTCGCCGGGAAAAATAATAAAAATAAAGATTATGATTCCTCCCAAAGCTATCCTATATGAGTGGGATGATGCACATGAGTCAGAAATCAATTTTAATTATTTTGAGACTTGTCTGCCCATGCATAAATGTTCAGTTTTAAACAAAGCCTGTGGCTAGTTTCCATCGTACCTTGCTGATTCAGCAGATAAGGTTGTGACTCTTATAAACTTATACAGTACATGCATGTGAACAGAGCCGTCCCTGACCTTTTTTGGAACCCATACAAAATTTTATTTGGACTCCTCTCCCAGGATGATCATGAGCTGGGAGGAGGAGGAGGTGGAGGGGTGGTTGGGGGTGGTGGAATTGCAATTGTGGACCCCAGTGGCTGGGCCCCTTGAAAGCTTTAATACCCTCACCCCCCCCCCCCCCCCAGTGCAGGTGAATAACAGTACTAATCCCACACGCATGTGAATAATGGTAATAATCCCCTAGTAACAGCTTTTTCTTCTATTATTGGCTGCCAGTTTTTTATATTGTTTATTTGGGCCTACGTAAAAACATGGTCATACATTAGAAGTTGTGCAATGGCATTCCATGGCATTCAGGTCATGAATCATTTTCTCATTACCTTTAAAAGCCAGGCAACCAGCCCATTTATATCACAACCTTGATATTACCATACTCTTTCACCACTCTAAAGTTCATTACTAAGCGCCCAGAGACAAGTTCTCACAAGTGAAGGCCATATCACTGGACCAACTGACTACCTTATACACTGAGAAGCACACTCGATGTGATTGCCCCTCTTAAGGGAAGAAAATGGCATCTGAAAAATCGGGCGCCATGTCTCATGCCCTGAAGCAGCCATTAAGGCAGTTGAGAGAAGGAGGCGCTCCACTACATGAGTAACGGTTGGACTTGCACGGAAAGATGGCCGCCATCAAAACAGGCCCTTGGATCGGCAAGATAATCATATTTTTCAAATCTGGTGGAGAATAGTAAGGAGGATAGGATAGGACGGAGTGTAGCACAGTGGGTAAGGAACTGGACTTGTAACCGAAAGGTCGCAGGTTCGATTCCCGGGTAGGACACTGCCGTTGTACCCTTGAGCAAGGTACTTAACCGAAATTGCTTCAGTATATATCCAGCTGTATAAATGGATACAATGGGATGTATGTAGCTATGTAAAAAAAGTTGTGTAAGTCGCTCTGGATAAGAGCGTCTGCTAAATGCCTGTAAAGTAATGTAATGTAAATATAACCTAACATGGTGGCCAAATTTACAACAAAAAAACAACATAATCAGAAAGGACAAGCTATCCTACTATATCCTACTTTCCCTCTTCTGATATCAGTCCTCAGCATCTGTAAAAGAGCCATGGGCAGGAAAAAGGAAGTTAGGAACTACAGAAAGAAGCTTTGACTTTGGCTTTAACTATTTTAGTTCTATTGATGCTAATAAGGTGACCAAAATGGTTACGTCCTTGAAACAATCTACCTGCCCAGACCTGATGCCAAAATTGGTTAATGTACTTCTCTCTTTGCTTGGCCAACACAATAAATACATAAAAATTAACACATTCCTATTATACTATGCGTGACTGAGTCCCAGAAAGTCATTGTTATTTATATATCTAAATCTTGATCCTGAAAATTAGAAAAATTACAGACCTCTTTCAAACCTTTCTTTATCAAAAAATCATTAGGGAAAACTGTCCAGCACACACTCGAGTTCAAACCATAGCTTAAATACTCTCCAGTCAGGGTTTAGATATCGTCATGGCAATGACACAGCACTTCTTAAAACTGTAAGCTCACTCTCCATTCGCTGATATGAGGATGCCGTTAGCCAGGACGCTATTGCTGGCATAAATCAGGTGAAAGTACTTCAGTTCTCCCGCGTTATCAGTCTCTCTGGATAAGAGCTGAATGAATGTGGTGTAATGCGATGTACTGCTCTCATCAGTCTGTAACTCTGCATCAGTACTTTTCCTGCTTGCCTAAAATTTCCTTGGCTAAAAGAGACTCCGTAAGGTGTCTGAATTTTAAATGGCATGACACACGGTTGTACATTTCAATGCTTCAGCCAGATCAAGCACTGCATCTTTCTTGGCTGGAGACACATCTTGCCAATATTTACACTTATAGGCATCATAACATTGAAACCAGTATTTTAGGCTCAAAAAATTACCTCACCTGACCTTTTGTTAAATCTTTACAGGTGCTCAGTTGTGGGAAAATGGCTGTGAAAGATCCTGACAGTATATTTACCCTGGTTCCACATCTCCAGGGTGGCCTCATAAAGTTAAAATCATGCACTTCCTATCATTTGGGACACACAGAAACTGAGGCTAATTTGTTGCCGCGTTGGGGCTAGATTACTGCAATGCCCGGGTATCTGGCTAGTGCTCCACTAAAGAACCCCATGCATGTTCAGAATGCAGCTACCTGTGTCATGGTTTTGGCTGATACCACCATTTCTTTTCCTCCTGCACCTTTTCTCCAGTTATTACGGCCATTGGTTTTTTTTCTGCACCTTTTCTTCAGTTATTATGGCCATTTAGTTTTCTTCTTGTCCTTGATTGAATCATCCGCGTGCAAATCCCATTTAACTATTTGCACCCGTTGGCTCTCTATTTAAACCCTTAGCAAGCCGATAAGCTTTGCTTCAGTGTCACTTGCGTTACACGAAAGCCGGTAACTTGGTCTGTTTGGTAAGTGGTTTAGTGTTTGTTCAGTACTAGATCAGTCCCTCTTCTGCGTCCTTTGTTTTACGCGAAGAGTTACTGCGGAACTGAACTTAGAGGTTATTGGATTGTGGGCTACGAAGTTAGCACTACTGTCCTTGCTCATTTCTACTACTCTCTCTAGTGATTCTTTTGACAGTCCTCTGTGCGAGGGCTTTTTTCAACTTCTCACGTTTACATCTTTTCAGACAGTTATTGTTGTTGTTATACTCTTACTCCTTAAGCTTTTGTTTGTTACCCAGTACGTGGGTTGTTTAGAGCTTTTCTTTGGGATACTCTTCCTTAGGAGTATTGTTTTTCTTTTTGTTCTTTTTCCCTGTCCTTTTGCTTCTTTTGAGACTTAGTGGTTATTCTACCTCTGGTGAATAGCTTAAAGAACCCCTGTTCGGTCACGGTTGGTCTCCCAAAACCCCCACTCCATCACAACCTGCCCCCAAAAAAGTATGAGCACACTACCCCAGTACTAGTATCACATCCCTGGCTACCCATCATGCACAGGGTCACGTGCCAGTGTATTTCTCAGACATGCACTTCACTCTCAAGGCAAGCTATCTAGCAGTCCTGAAATTAACAGACGGCAGAGTCTTTTTACAATGAAGCTCCCAAGTATGGAGCAACCTTCCGTAAGGGTAACTGGACTCAGTGTCAATGTCTGAGCTTAATACTTAAAATGCACCTTGACAGTCAAGTCTATGAAAAGTCCAGAGAAAGAGAGTAGCATGCAGCCTCGTCTTACAGTGGAGACAAACTTTCCGTACTGTAATTTCTGCAGATGGGCTCTCATTGTGTTGGAAGATGCCTTGCCCTTCAAGGCTACACAGAGACTGTCTCTGTCCTTGGAGTTAGGCTGCCATAGGAACATCTTGGAGGATCATACACTCATACGTTGCCAAATCTACCCTCCGTGTCCATCTGTTACCCGTTGCTATTTCCTAATTGCCCATTCCTGTTCCCGTCTTCGTCTTTCACCAGTCGGGGGGCCTACCCAGAGTCCCAAGCCAAGCCCTGAGCCTGCTGTCTGTCCTTCTTCTGTTTGTTGGAAAGCCACAGGATTTCGCTAAAAGCGTATGGCATTGTTTAACTTCCTTTCCCTAGAATTCATTCAGTATAGAAACTCAAATTTGAGCACAGCCAACAACAACAAAATAAAAATGCTAGGGACTTGCTCCCAATTAAATTTTTTGGGAAGGTACAAAGAAGGACATAAAACCAGGGGAGATATGGGAAGTGGGGAGGGCGAGGTACTTATCTTATCAGTCCAATATTCTTGTGTTCTCAGTAAACAGACCAGAACACCTTCTTTTTAAGAGCAGCCTCTCCCATAATTCCTCCGATACGGCTCAACCGATGCTCTCGAATGTCACTTCTTCTGCTTGCCCCCACTGCCTCCGAGATTCATACCGTGCATGAGCACAGAGAAAGAACATCGGCCACAGTCAGTGCACATAGTTTGAGAAGCTGCTTAGCTGAAAGTTCATTTACCGGTGGAGAGGCTGCAACGGACCACTGTGCAAATGGGGACCATTTTGATCGCTGTGACAGCTGGAGGGTTTTTAATATTTCATTGCCATAGCAACAGAGTAATGGATACCGAAGGACACGCATGCCCCTACTCAAGTATTCTTACGGCAGCAATCTAATCCTTATTGGTGCTTTATCATTTACAAATAACACTGAAGTGCATTTAATTATGGCTCCTCTCGAGTAATACTGCACTGCTGTGATGCGATATGTATGAAGATGAAGATCAAAAGGGAGAAATGGAAAGGTTTCCTTTTCACTCGGTCTGAATTTCACGGCCAGGTCTGCAGTTCCGCGCAGAGAAACAGAACCACGGCTTGTTTGCTCCCTGTTTGCTCCCCGTTTACTGACCTGTCGAGGAGCACGGAATGGAAAACGGGGGCAAGAATGGAAAAAAAATTCCAGCCGCACTTTTCAGCCGAAGGTCAGGCGTAGAGCACCGCCGGCCTACAAAACGACCGGAACGGGACTTTAAAACCAGAAATAAAATCGGCCGACAGTTCTTCCGCCCCTGAACAAAGTTGATCTTTTTTTTTTGGTTCAGAGAACCACCCAGCTGTGTTAGAATGCGTTTTGTCTTTCATCCACCGTTGTTAACGTACATAAGTAATTTCCTTAATTGACTTACACCCGTCAACTGACAGCACTTGTTACTTAAAATTTTAATAACTTCAGTCATATAAGTCACTTTAAATGCTGAATAAAACTGTTAAGCTGAAATGTGCCAGTAAAATATGCCTTTTAAAATAATCTCCTCTGTGGACCTACTGTAATATTAATGAATGCATTTTTAATATTTCTATTAATTCTGAGAGCCTTGATTTATCTTTTTTGAGCTAGCTAACTAAATTTAATACGCCTGTCTGTCTCAAACATTGCTTCAGCAGGGACTGATTTTAACTGTTCATAGCACTTCATTTATTTAATGAGATCATGAATAGGATTTTATTTCCCTTTATGACTTTTCAGACGATGCATTTAAGGTGGATGTGTCATCTTCTCTAAATATGAAAATCTGTTTTTGGTGTGATGGAAGATTTGAGGCTTGGTTGTGAATCAAGTTGAACAAAATAGTGAAACTTAATTCCACATGTTTCCAAGGAAACTCCTCCTTTGGATGTGTGGTTTTTTTTTTTTTTTTTTTTTTTGTGTGTTTAAGCAGATTTGTATGAAAATGACCATTGGCCATCAACGACATGTACAGCATGATGTTTTCAGACAAAGCCTTACAGATTAATACTGTGTTTACAGAGATCAACATCAAATGGCAGAATCATCCATCAATTTGTCTAGACACTAATCCTGACATCCAGGCATTTTTGGTTCCATATGTTTGACATGTACACTGATAATTTTTCCGAGGTGACAACAGGCACAAAGATGAATCGGTGACTTGCTGCTCAGATCACTATAATAACTATTGATTAGCATGAGTCGGATTATGAAAGAATTACAGCTTGGCTGTATGAATATAAAAATTACCCCAAAAGACTCCAAAATAGAGAACAGGCAGAGCTATGGTATTGGAACACAATGAATCTGGTTTCCACAGAGGTAGATAGTGAGCTACACAAGTAAACTGGCTATGCCTTGGTAGATAAACACACACAAGGTGATAAAAGTAATCTGCATGTGATTGTGTTTCCATCTCCGTAGGATGGACGATGCAGCTATAGACACTTGACATATTTTTTTCATAATATTGACGAGAGAACTAACCCCATTTTTGATGCATTGATATTTCCTCCTCTTTCCAAAGAGCACTTTTTTGGCCATTATCTTTGTCCGCGTAGAGCTCGTTCTCTAACTTTTTTACTTTTTTTTGTTTGTATTTCTATCTTTTTTCAGCCAGGTATTTCATACAATAATACAAATATCAGTAAAAACGTATCAATATTTTTCTGATGATTCAGATATTGATGCTAGATACATTCTTGTTTACTGCTGAATGTGGATGGAAATTGCACATTTTCTCTCACAGAAATATTCAGATAGTTTATTATTATTGTTCTGTGCAGTCATACAGCAAACATTAAAAGACGCTACTCTAGATTTGTCATATTTGAAATTAGGAGAGAAACAACATTTTAAAGATTTAATTTTCTTTTGTTCTGCCTGAATGCATATTTCATCTCTAATTCAGATGTTATTTGATGCCAAATGGATGTATGAAAATAGTCGCCAATGAGATCGAGAAATTAAATTAATTTAAGATGGATGTACAGACTACACGTTCACGTTTCTGTGAAAATATTTCCCTTGTCATAGTTTGTGCAACCAAGAAGGGTCAAATATTTTCAGATGTGCATTTCATTTTTAATGATCTCTACAGTGTTATGTTTATAGCAGGATGCTTATAAAACTACCATCAAAAGATTTAATTTACAGTATATCATTAAGGTTCAGAAATTAATATAGTGGGGTACTTACTAAAATACTATTTAATTCTGTAAATGAAAAGGCACACCGTATGTATTTATGACCTGTACACTTGGGATTCATTAACTAAGTAAAATAAAAGATCATTGATGCCACGCTTAGAAAAATGTGTAGATAATTTATATACTTCCTACTTCCGCGATACTTCCGTGAGAAGCAGCAGAACAATCTGGACCGAAGGAGATAATCCACATGCACATTCACAATCTGGACAGGAGGAGATAATCCACATCCACATTCACAATCTGGACAGGAGGAGATAATCCACATCCACATTCACAATCTGGACAGGAGGAGATAACCCACTGGATCTGTGCCAGATCTGACCCACATACACTCCGGATCCAGACCCGGTATTGGCCACTTGAGCATGTGGAGGTCTGGTCGAGTCCATGTTATTGATGTGGCCCAGATGTTGTGATTGACTCTGGATAAGACACATTTTTGGTCTTTGGATGCAAATATGCGATACTTAAATGCATTTCTAGGAGCCACATAGTAACTACAGAGGATCTATTCAGAGGAAGTAGTCTTACTTCATAAATCGCCAAAATTTAAGCATGAAAAAAATGGCTGCTTGCAAGCGGTGATATACAATCAGTGATATAGTTTTTTATCAAGCCAACGTTTAATATGTGGATGGCAATGCCGTTATATTGCAACGGCTGACCTTTAATAAGGCATTTAAGGAGTATTTAAAATGGTTCCTCGAAATGTTATTCCAGTTCTCCTGGGATATTATGCAAATGCCGTGGCAGAACTTGGCATAAAAAAGTAAGTGAGAGATTGGTGCAATTACACAGGCTGCATACCCCTGCTGCGAGCTTTGTTCCAAAGGGATTTCAGCCCAGCCCAGCTCAACATCGAACCCTTTCACACCCCTCTGGTCTGCTCCACTTTCTCTGCCAGGAACTGCAGGGGACCCCCTACTGACACTGTCGGTCCTTCACACCAAGACAACAGTTCCACCGCTGGTAATTTCACTAAATTAAACCTCAGTGAATGTGTGTCTCAAAAACCAAATGGAATCAAACAAAGCTCAACTGCTTGACATTGGTTCATTTATTAAACAAACAAACAAACAGTTAAATAATTAATAATAAAACATGTTTTAAACTTGTAGAATTTTTTTTGTTCTACCAAGTTTTTTTTCCCCCCTCATGAACTAAAGAAAAAAAATTTTTTGCATAACTATCCCAGCCCACAACACTGACGATTCAAGCATAAGTCAAGTCGAGCAGTTCTTAAACAACTAACCTCTTTTCTCCATCAGAACAACCTGCTAGACCCTCACCAGTCTGGCTTCCGATCCGGGCACTCAACAGAGACTGCGCTCCTAGGTGTGACGGAGGCACTTGCCACTGCAAGAGCCTCACGCCTCTCCTCTGTCCTGATCCTTCTTGACCTGTCTGCAGCTTTTGACACGGTCAACCATAATATACTCCTCTCCACCTTGGCTGGGATGGGAATCGCTGGGACTGCCCTGTCTTGGTTCGCTTCCTATCTTGCAGATAGGACCTACCAGGTCACCTGGAAGGGGTCTGCCTCTGCTACTCAGCCACTTGTTACGGGAGTGCCGCAGGGATCTGTACTGGGTCCTCTGCTGTTCTCCTTATACACCAGATCTCTTGGTTCAGTAATTAATTCACATGGCTTCTCCTATCACTGTTATGCAGATGACACACAACTCTTCTTTTCTTTCCCCCCCTCAGCCACACAGGTCAA